>JARDAA010000101.1:0-47854 GCA_029448695.1 Elsinoe perseae
TCCGTACCAAACCTCACCTCAATCTTCTAGCAACGTCACGACATCTTTTTTTCAGGTCTATTATATGCTACGGGTAGCGAACATGGTCTACGTTGTATTCGTATAGTTTCACATCATATCGAGACTAATAGCACAAGGAAATCACTTCTCTAATGCAAACAAATTGCCGTACTCAGCTGCAAAGAAACCTATGTTTGGTAGGGTTAGCCTTGGCAGGTTCCCCACGCAGAAAGCAAAGAAATTGCCGCAATTACTTCGTTGCCTTATGACAGGCTTTATACCTACTAGGATTTAGCTAGGCCCAGTTCGATTAATAGCCCTAAGGACAGTCACCTGACTATTAGATTTTCCTGTTACGGTCCGAGACCGTAATATGTAAGCACTACAGAATCAAGTGTGGGATAGCGCCGGATAAAGCGGCACTGCTTCCGTACATCGAGAGTAGATAGATGTGCTGCGACTTCTCCTTAGCGGATGCTTTTGTGTTTCATCTCGGATTACACGCAGTCAATCATGCCATCAGATCCCCGCCGCTCAAGTCGTTTGGTGTATCGTGCTGTCGAACCAAGCGACGAGGAGTTCTTGCGTAAAGGAAACGATGATCCGAGCATTTATCAGATGAACGGTCGCAATGCGAGCGTGTTTGGGACCAGCGATGCGAAACGTCTCCTCGATTTCCTCAGCAGCAAAGCCCTGCTGGGTGTTGTAATATGCTTGGCCTCAGTCGAGATGGCCTCTACGGAGGCTACGCTGACACCAATCGGGAGCATGTCTCTTGCACCAATACCCCCAGAGATGAGGCATCATCGCTTCTCGATTCTAGGTATCAAGATTCTCGCACAATATCGAGGACAGGGTTACGGGACCGAAGCTATCCAATGGCTTCTATCGTGGGGCTTCAATCGGCTCGGCCTACACCGCATACAGTTGGACTGTTTTGAGTGGGTTAGGTATGATAAATTCCTGGCTAGCATGTACTGACAGCTTCCAGATGGAATGATGGTGCTCGAAGGCTATACGAGCGTCTAGGCTTCACGCTTGAGGGCAGAAGTCGAGAGCTCCTGTTCCATGAGGGTCGTTTCTGGGACGAGTATCACTTCTCTATGTTGGAGAACGAATGGAAAGCACTCAACAAGGAGCATCCTTAGTTAGAGAAGTCGCAGATAAGGAAGGATATTGAGTCAATAATAGTACTCACCATGACATACCAAAGTCATTATGCGTCAGCCCTTTTCAACAGAGCACCGACGCCGAGAATCCCACACATCGGTGCTAATTGTGATGATCTAGGGCGTTAGACTTTCAAGTGTATACGTGACATGTCGACGTCTGCTGCAGTGAATGACACGATGTGAGCGCAGATCGGCTATTCGTGGAGCATGGTCAGGATAGCAGGCTACTTCAGATCACCTCCTCTGGGTCTCCGCCATACACTATGTCCGTCGAGATGGATTCGGTTCTGCGAGCGACTCCATGACTTACAGAGCAACCCTATCAGTAGATTAGCATACAAATCTATCATCATTCTGCCCACCGCAAGCTTACTTGCTGCATCTCCTTCTCCGCAATACAGAAGCCGAGGATGTCACGGATGACCAGCACATATGAGCCTCTCAAATTGTGATGACATGAATAATTACATATGCTCTGAGCTATTCCTATGAGCCCCTAAGCTCAATTGCCTTGAATTGCTGGGCAACATCTTTGATCGCTCTTTCGACTGGCAATCGCTCCATCGAGCTGGCGCCGAAAAAGCCATCAAGATCTGTCACATGATCGAGGACGTATCGTGCATCTGGTGGCTCCGCAATGGGCCCGCCGTGACAGAGCACGATCACGTTTGCACGCTTTTGCTTTGCCGCCGATTTGATCGCCTCGACGTCTCGCACGCACTGCTCAAGGTCTTTTCCGGTCTGAGCTCCAATTGTTCCACTAGTTGTGAGCCCCATGTGGGCAACGATCACGTCGGCTCCAGCATCGACCATTCTCTTGGCTTGTTCTGGATCAAAGACATAGGGGCAGGTAAGCATTCCTAGTTCGTGAGCAGTTCTGATCATCTCGATTTCATTATCAAATCCCATCCCGGTTTCCTCCAGATTCGCTCTGAAAGTGCCATCGATCAAACCGACGGTGGGAAAGTTCTGCACGCCGGCGAATCCTTTGTCCTTGAGCTGCCTGAGAAAGTTTGGCATGAGTCGAAATGGATCCGTGGCACAGACACCCGCTATGACTGGCACATTGGAGACGACTGGCAGTACTTCATTGCCCATCTCAAGTACGACATCATTGGCGTTGCCGTACGGCATCAAACCCGCGAGCGAACCTCGCCCAGCCATGCGGAAGCGACCGCTATTGTAGATGATAATAAGGTCACCATCACCCGCTTCGATTGACTTGGCGGTCAGACCGATTCCTACAGCTGTATTAAATCGACGCAGCCATGGCCCCGGCCGACAAGGACTTACCAGCACCCGCTCCAACAATGGGCTTACCGGCAGCAATTTGCTTCTGGAATAAGGCCAATATCTGGTTGCGATCAGTGGGTGGCGCCATTCTTGTTCCCACCTCGATCTCAAGCTCGCAAACTTATGCCCCCAATCATGTCTTACAACAAGGTGGAAGAACAATACTGCAGTGTCGTGGTTTGAAGATGTGAATTATCCACAGGGCGCTAGCATGATGACGCAGCAGTGATTCGTCTCCGCTCATGCACGGGTCTTCACTCATCTGTCTACATTTCTCTCTTCTGCATCAAACATGTCTCATAGAGATATGCCTCATATAATTCTACTTGGAACACTCGATACAAAACTCGAAGAATACCGACTTTTATTCTCAAAGCTCAACTCACAACAGCCACGAGCCCGGGTGACCGTGATTGATTGCGGACAACGTGGCATTCAAGATAATTTCATCACAATTACTCACGAAGAGTTGCTCAATAAGTACAATGATTCTTCACCGGTAGCAATCTCAAGACTCTCCCGCGGAGAAGTCATTAAATACATGAGTGGCTGCGTCACCAGATGCGTCCGAGAGCTGATCTCAGCGGGTAATGTTCATGGCATTATCGGGGCGGGAGGTTCAGGAGGAACGAGCTTGATCTCCGCCGTCATGAGGGACGCTGCGCCCATTGGCATGCCAAAGCTTATTGTAAGTACGGTGGCATCTGGCGACACCGGACCATTGGTAGGAGAGACGGACATCACCATGATGTATAGTGTTGTCGACATTGCTGGTAGCAATGAGCTACTCCGAATCATTCTCCAGAATGCTGCAGCTGCCATGCTAGGCATGGCTACGGCTTATGAATCTATCACCGCTCAGCTGCCAGTACATAAACGTCTGCGAGTTGGCATCACCATGTTTGGAGTGACCACGCCAGGTGCACATGCTATAAGACAGCGACTAGAGCAGCAACATGGTGTCGAAGTCTTTGTCTTTCACGCCACAGGACATGGGGGTCGTGCAATGGAAAGACTCATCGAAGAGAAGCGACTTGATGCCATCGTTGATCTTACCACGACTGAGATTTGTGATTACCTTGTGGGCGGAAACATGAGCGCGGGTCCCCGGCGTCTCGAGGCAGCTCTCAAAGCTGGAATACCTACGATCATCTCACTCGGAGCCACTGGTAAGTCAAGAACGGTACAGCTCAGACCAGCTGTTGATCGGGTCAGACATGGTAAACTTTGGTCCCAAATCGTCAGTACCGATCGGATATCAGGAACGACAGCTCCTTGAGCACAACCCCACGGTAACCTTGATGCGCACAAGTCCGGACGAGTGCGAGATGGTGGGGCGCTTCATTGCCGATAAGATCAAGACGTACTCTAGCGAATATGCAAAGCTGCAAGTGTGGATACCAAAAGGCGGTGTCAGTATGATTGCCGTTCCAGGAGGAGCATTCTATGACCAGGCAGCAGATGATGCAGTCTTCTCCGCTCTGAAAGCAGGCCTGGAAGTCGTGCCCGTTAAAATCATCGAGGATGATCGGAACATCAATGAATCGGGCTTCGCCATCAGCGTTGCAGATGCGCTCATGGCAATGGTGGAATGATTTCAGTACTCCGGCATTTCCACTAGATACAGGTTATCTACAGACCGGATGAATCTCAACCCAGGGAAGTCCCGGTCAAATGGCGAAAGACGAAGCTTGGTCTGCCCAGTTCGTTTCGCTTGCCTCAGTCAGCTCCTTGTTGTTTATTATACCCATTGGCACCCGTGATGACGACCGCAAAGTTCATACGCCATTCGCCGACATTGGTCGCCTTGGTATAGTCAAGTGCCTGGTTGTAAAACGTGCAGCGGATGAGGGTCTGCATGGCAGGATTCGGGCATCCGCTCGCGGGGTTCAGGGTCGGTGAGCGTTCATAGTATATGCTGAAACCCTTGCATGCACCCAGCGAGTTGCACTGCGCAGCACACTGAGTGACATTGTACGAATTGAGAGGAATGTATCCGAGGTATCCATCCTGGTTCAGTGAAGCATAGAACCCGGCGTACGTCCCTAGACTGGTCAGCGCCATCGGTAAGAATTGTAGGAAGCGCTCACAATTGTATCCGCTCGGGGCTCGTGCAGCTCCCGAGACTGAGAATATCCCGTTATCCCCCAAAAACCCAACAGCGGTCAAGAGGTTTGGTACATAGGTGGAGCCATAGTTCGGCTGAGGGGCGCAAGGGTCATTCACACCAGTAGTCGCAGCAGAAGCGACTAGCGTGCTCAGAGAAGATGGAATTGCTGTGGTAGTTGTAATAATGCTGGGTAAGTTTGTAGGAACTGGGAGAGAGAAGCCAGGGTTGAATATCGATGGCACACCCATTGAGCTGCTTGACGCTGAGACACATTGATAGTAGAAAGCGTTAGAGCTTTGACCTATCACACGTTAAGTTGACATCCCAAATTTATTGACGACTTGAGACTTACAAGCCCAACCATTGACGCAGTCATACGTTGCTGTGACAGGCGAACCAACACCACATGCGCCAAATCCCGCAATCGTCGGAGTGATGAGGGATCCTGCACTGGCAGTGGTAGTGCTCGTAGTGGTCGTGGTTGTCGTTGTGATACTTGTCGTTGTGGTACTTGTTGTCGTGGTTGTCGTTGTTGTGGTTGTTGTGGTTGTAATTGTAGTCGTAGTTGTGGCTGTTGTCTTGGAGGAGCTCAACATGCTCGATGTAGCTGCCTGGCACTGATAATAGAAGATGTTCTGTCAAAGCGATGAGTATCTGCGACATGCTCGCGAGCTCATGTACTTACCACACTATTACATGCCCATCCGTTGACGCAATTGTAGGTGGACGTCACTACCAAACCCACACCACAATTGGAAAGGGGCTGGATGGTCTGTTGCTGACGTTTGTCAAGTCTCGCTCGCGCTGTAGTTGTTGGCGGCTCGACTTCTGTCTGCACGATTCGAATTTTGGGTGTAGCGACCACGGCTTTCTTTGAGGTCTTTGCAGGTTTCTTCTTCGTGGTGGTTGTCGTTGTAGTCGTCTTCTTGGCTGGTTTCTTCTTTGTCGTTTTGGCTGGCTTCTTTTTCGTGGTGGTGGTGGTCGTCGTCGTTGTCGTAGTTTTCCGCTTTAAGGTCTTGCGGACAGTCGTTTTGACAATTAGTGGTGAGGTCGCGTTAGCGGAGTGACTCAGGAAGCTGGTGGAACCGGTCGATGTCGATACCGCGGTGACGAGCGGGGCTTCGCCAGATGTTGCAGCAGTTGAATTTTCGAACGAATCGGAAGGCTTCTTGGAATTCATCGCCTTCATAACTGACGACACGGCGGAAGCCCTGTCCTTGATGGTAACTGGCCTCTGAGTTCCATCGTCCTGACCTACGGCGGCAGCGCCCCGGATCGTGGCCAAGGTGGCGAAAGCAGCAAGAACGAACTTCATTGTTCTCAAGTCTCATAGACTGATGAATAGGGGATCCAGACTGGTAGGGAATACTCAAAGCAAGATATATGCTCGTATTACGACACTTACCGACGGATGGAAAATTGAGCACAAGGCGGAATAGGCCCCACCAAGCCGCCCATACTCGGACGTTGGACGGATGTTATGGGTGACAACGGCTGCAGTCATGTCCTAGGTCGGAGCCTCCGAACGATATTCGGTAGCCAATATATAGGAGGGGCTGCGAATCATTCAGTTCCGTGACTTCCGGTGGTGAGCTGCTGATCGATTGACTGATTGAGCCTCGTAAGATGCTTCGAAGCCTAGCCAACTATGAAGACGAGATGTTATGTAGCCCCGACTGGATGTTTGTCAGATCTTTGATAGTGCCAGATGGTGCTATACGGTTACATAGGTTCGGCTACAAAATTTCCAATTAGTGGAATAAATGGATGACCGATCGATAGGGACCTGGGAATAAGTTCGTGACGAAGGATGGAGTTCTCCCGCAGCAGTTTCGCAAGGATGGCGTTCTCCCGGAGCAGTTTCGAAAGGCGCCGTTAAGCAGTGAGCGGCACGTTACACCCACGCAGCGTCTTTAGGGAATCGCTTCCATTCCCATGTGAACCACGATGACTCCATGCATGTTCCTCGGACTCGCCGAGGAATCTCATTTTGTTTTGAATGCAACTTATGCAACGTTATGAAGATTGAAAGAGTATCCCTACCTATCATTAGTCGTGCCTGAAGATGACTGCAATTTCAGACACTCGGAAATGTCCAACAGAAACTGCAGAGCTTCTCCCCACAAGCCCGAGTGTTCATCATGCGGAACGTTTTCACTGAGAGCTGCACATTAGCATGCCTCCTCGGCCGGGGAATAGGCTCCTCCATAGACGAACGCAAGGTTACGACACAAACGGCTATCGTTGACGCGAAGCTACCAAGCATGCTGTACAATACCTTAGATGTAGTGATTGCTTTCCACTGGAGAGTGAAGGCAGTGATTGCTCTAGCAACACCAATATTGACCAGACAGGCTCACTTCAGAAGCTGAGAATAAACATCAGCTACAAAGACATGGGCCAAGTAGACACTCTCTTTTCAGTGCATGCGCAGACCCTTTGCACGATACCTACTTGCCGAGAGTCGTCCTTGATGTTTGGACATCTCTTTGACCGGAAGGTGAGCATCATGTCGCTTTGGAGATCCTTGAGCTAGTTGAGTATGATTCGCGTCAATCTCTAGCCACTTTGTGTATCTCCCGAGGCCGACGAACGGCAACTATCGCTAGAGTCATGAGGCATATCAGGCGCCGCCAGACGACTGGAATGAAATCTTGGCACTGCTGCGGCCTTCGAGCGTTCGTGATGGCTGGGCTCTTTCACACCGAGGTTCGTCCCTGTCGGCGTAGGTGAAGTGGACATGTCTTTTACCCCAAAAAGTCACCATGCGTGGAGAGCTAGACGACGCAAGTGTAGTATGGTCGCCGTCTGAGCCTAGGTGTCTTGGAACGCAACGTGATCTGGGTCCAGCGTGCTGTCCACTTTGCAATATCCTGATTTAAGACGGGGCGAAAGAGGCCGAAGGTACAGAAACTGTCGAATTGCCCACTTCCAGAAAGGTCTAGAGGTATTGAAATGCTTGTTGTGATTAAGCTGCGGTTAAGCTTTGATCCCATGAGCAAGACCGAGAAGAATTGAACCATCTCGCCTTCGACCTGCCTCCGGGGCAAGACTCAATATCGAAATGGCCGGCAGCGATTGCCCAACGGCGATATTGGCGAGCGTAGATCGGGCCTCGGAATCCACTCGAGACAGCGCTTGGCACGCCTGACTGTGGACCATCGGTGTGGATCAGTGTTGGTGCACATTCGAGAACTGTGGTTTGCCGCGTGCTTGCACGACGGATGCGCGAATCGACCGAGATGTCGTGAGAATCATCCCTCGGCTGAAACGATGATCGACAGTCGAAATCGAGCTGAGAATAAAGAATGAAGTCAGGCGATCGGAAAAGAAAATTGGACATGACAGGAGGGGCTTGGGGTCAAAGCTTGTTCAAAGCTTGGGGGATTGGCAGGAACCATCTGGCATCAAGTATATGCAGTGTAACTTGGTACGAATTGATCAATCAAGGAAAGCCTCGGCATATATCTGTGTCAGGAACGCATTCTATCGAACTGGCACACCGCGCTAATGGTCTGCACTCCAGACTTTCCCCAGGACCATGACTTGTGTTGGAAATG
Source organism: Elsinoe perseae (assembly GCA_029448695.1). Lineage (NCBI taxonomy): Eukaryota > Fungi > Ascomycota > Dothideomycetes > Myriangiales > Elsinoaceae > Elsinoe > Elsinoe perseae. Next base: position 8,136 of record JARDAA010000101.1, read on the forward strand.
ACAGCTCTCCAAGTCTGACACTTCTACCGAGGCATACGAACCTCATTTTGTTAGCAGATCCACCTGTTTACGATGACATGACTGTCTATCGCCCGTCCTCACGAAATCTTATTGGTATGAAGGTCATGCGGAAGAAATGGCGCTGAAGCAGATGAGGAGTACGCTGCCCGGAGCATTTGACTCAGCTCGAATGGCTCCTTGAAACGCGAGTTGAGCAGATGTATAAGAATCGACGCATGTCCCAGACATTCACCAGCATCAGCTTCCATACTATTCCTCCTTTCTAGACAGAGCTCTCCCACTCCATCAGCATGAAGCTTGCTCTCTCCCTTGCCGCTCTTCTTGGGCTCGCCGCTGCTGCACCCACCGACCTTGACAAGCGCCAAACCGGATCCACTGCTAATGAACTGAGTGGAGCCTGTCGTGCCATCACTTTCATTTTCGCCCGTGGTTCCACCGAGACTGGTAATCTTGTAAGAGGCTTTCCGAGTACGTTGTTCTCATAGCTGACGACCCAGGGCACAATTATCGGACCTCCCGTCTCCGACGGCCTCAAGGCACGTTACGGTACGAACAATGTCGCAACCCAGGGGGTCAACTATGCAGCTCTTCTCACCACCAACTTCATCCCGAACGGCGGAGACCCGCAGGGTATCCAGGATATGAAGAACCAACTCACCACAGCGGCCAACAAATGTCCGAATACGAAGATTGTCGCTGGAGGATACAGGTATGCAATGAATATTTCAGTACACATGAGCCACGTGCTAACGAAACTCCAGTCAGGGAGCGGCAATCACCCATCAGGCCATCGAGACCTTGTCTGCGGCTGTTCGCGATCGCATTGTCGCTGCTGTGACGTTCGGTGACACTCAGAACCTCCAAGACGGAGGCCGCATTCCAAACTACCCCCCTGCCAACACCCGCATTTTCTGCGCCATCGGTGACCCGGTCTGCGCGGGTACCCTCATTATCAACGCTGCTCACTTGTCTTACGGCGTCGACGCCGCTCCAGCGGTCAGCTTTCTCTCTTCCAAGATTGGAAACATTTGAGGAAGAAGAAGAATGGGATCACGAGCGGATATAGCAGGAAAATCGATGACGAATTCGAGAAATGGTAAGCAGCCGGAAATACTTAATGCTCCCATCTACCACTGTAGTGCCGTATGACATCTCTATGATCCATAGCAATGAAATTTTACACGCCTGCCACGCGCTCCCAAATGCTCTCTATCCCGGCATCGATGTTAGCGAACTTGTCTACCTGTCGGAAGGCGTGGAGGAGGTGAATGAGTAAGAGAGAGCAAGACTCGAAGGAGCGGGAAAGAAGATCGGTTACAAGCAGTCCGCAGATGAGCCGATTTCACCAATGACAAGCCCGTCCGGACGTGCGGTCTTGAAGAGATCAACCACTTTAGAAGGAAGAGCCCCGCAATTTGTGCTTCTACATGACGTACAAGTGGAAAATATTTGTTGATTTTTGTGCTTGTAGTGTACTTATCCTAGCCATTCCTTGGATCGCTAGACCATTTGTGCGGATGAATTCCAAGCGAGTGATGGCATGATGGAGCCGACGTACATTCTTCCCCTCACCGGACATGAGTAGTATATGTCTCGATCGTGCCAGCGCGAGGTAGGCGATTCTACACACTCCTATCATCTTGGGCGACGACTGCAAAGATGAAACTCCATCATTCACTCTCTGCATGTGCGATTGCTCCCAGCGTTCTAGCCGCACCTCAACAGGCTTCACTACTGCGAAGACAAGCCCCGCAAGGTGCACCCGTGGTCAATTTGCAGAATGGGTCTTACTATGGCACTCGTCAACCGAATTACAGTCAAGACTTGTTTCTAGGCATTCCGTTTGCTCAGCCACCCATAGATGAGCTTCGATTCAGGAATCCTCAGCCTTTGTACCAGACATGGGAGGGTGCATGGCCAGCGACAAACTACGCTTTTGTATATCGTGCCTTGCAACGTGTATTGCATTCAATTGACTGGCCTGCAGGAATGCGTTGGATATGGCGGTGATCAAGTTGGATATCAACAGGTGCGAAAATATCATCACAGCCTTGTTGAAAAATTCCTCTGATGTGAAGATAGAGCGAAGACTGCCTGTACCTCAATATTGTCCGTCCCTCAGGATATGACAATCAAAGTCTGCCAGTGGCTGTGTGGATTCATGGTCGGTACTTCAAGATAGCTCAAGCTTTACGCTGACATCCTGCTAGGCGGTGGCTTCTACATGGGCGGTGCTGTTGACCGTCGTTATAATCTTTCGTTTATCGTTGAGAACTCCGTGAAGATTGGCAAGCCCATCATCGCCGCCAGCATTCCGTACCGATTAGGTCCTTTCGGCTTCCTCTACTCAGAGGAGGTGCAACAGGCCGGTCAGACCAACCTCGGCTTGAAGGATCAGCGGCTCGCCCTTCAGTGGATCAACGAGAATATCGGGGCTTTTGGAGGTAAGTGAGCAAGGAAATATCGAAACTACATGGCACTGATATCATCCAAGGCGATCCACAGAAAGTAACAATATGGGGAGAAAGTGCCGGCGCTGCAAGTGTTGGCTTTAATATTACAGCGTTCAACGGTAGGGGCGATGGTCTCTTCCGAGGTGCTATGCTCGAATCCGGGAACCCAGTGGCTTACGGTCCATTGAATGGTGTGGCCTTCTACCAGCCTCGATACGACAATCTGACAAAAGCTGCGGGCTGCGACAACTGTAGTGACACATTGGCGTGTCTACGAGGTATCCCGCTTTTCGTTCTGAACAACATCTTGAATACGACGCAATTCAACAATGGGTGGAATCCGACTATCGATGGCGACTTCATTGCGCGACAAGGAAGCGAGCAGCTCGCAGATGGCTCTTTTGTCAAGGTAGCTATAATTGATGGTGCGTCTCTCTGCTTCCAGATATGATCAGTAGGTTGCTTACACAAACAGGTGCCAATTCTGACGAAGGGACTGCCTTTTCTCCGCAAGGTATCAATACTGATGCCGACTTCATCTCGAATCTGAATAGTATGTCATACCCCGGCCTTGCAAGATCATGCTGATATGAGATTTAGCAACCTCAACCAGGCAGCCTGCCCTCCCACTTGATGTCATCCAGCAGATCCTTGAAGCATATCCGGCAGATCCAGACGCTGGTATACCATCTTCGGAGTCGCTCGGCGGTAACGTGACTCTTGGTCCTCCTTACGGCGCACAGTATCGGAGATCGGCCGCCTACTTTGGCGATCTCACATTCATCGCCGGCCGCCGTCTGACCTGCCAGACCTGGGCGGCTGCCGGTGTCGATGCGTACTGCTACCGCTTCAATGCTATTCCTGCTGGGATTAATTGGCCGACCCAGGTGACCCATTTCCAGGAGGTCGCATTCGTCTTCAATAATCTCGACGGACTTGGATACGCAATTCCGCCATTCCAGAACAAGAGTGAGGCATACACTCGTCTTAGTGATCTTATGAGTAACAGCTGGGCATCGTTCGTGTATGACTTGAATCCGAACAACTGGACTGGTAGAGCAGAGTATGGTGCGGAGGATTGGCCGAGATATTCAACAGATAACCCCCAGGACTTTGTATTCGACGCGAATCGGACGAGCTATGCCGAGCACGACACCTTTCGCGCAAAGGGCATCGAAGTCATCAATTCGTATAACAACTTGTATCTGCGCTAGTAGCGGCAAGTGCGCAGAGTAGCAGAGAGGAAAGGTCCAGAATGTACAACCTTGTTCACGACCACCGACTTCTGTAGTGGTCACAAAGTAAAGATGTATCATGGTCAATGCTTCTTCGATGGGGAGGATTGGAAGGCTATATGCCTTAGCGCCGGAGGCAGTGCCACTTGATCTGCTGCTGGTCGGCTAGAGCAGGACCTTATCTTTAGAATAGTCACTGCTGCTCTATGATGGCTTCTTCAAGCGGACTGGCTGACTTTGATGCTCAAGTCAATTATGGTCACGCACTGGGTATGATTTATCGGCTTTGCAAAGATGACTGGTGACAATCTCGTGCCGAAGGATGTCGGACACTGGAGGCGCCTGGCGTAGTCAGTTCCGAGATCGATCATCATAGCGTCCGCTCATCTTGAAGGGAGTCAAAATTGACATGCTGCATCATGATGAGTGTTGCTGCTTGTCAATCAACCCGTGAGCTGCTATTCTGAACATCACATCGTTCGCTGTTTGCTGATCTCCTCTACCATACTTTTGAGACAGTCATTGGCACAGTCTTGACATGCTCATGTATCGTCCCGGAGTAGTTTGGCAGCATTGTTGACTTGTTGGTCCGAAACATTGAGGCAGGTTTCAGAGCATACCAGGAGACCACTCCAATCGCGGACAGCTTTGATCTCTCGTGCGTCTTACTGGTCTGATCAAAAGTACATGGATGGATTTGCCGACGTCTGTGTGGATCATTGAGAGCAGATTTGGGGCCGGACATGTTTTGGTATTGGGACTTTCACTGTGCAAAACGTGCACACGAGCGGCAAAGTCGGTCTTCGGCTGGTGAACTGCGCCACGAAGAAGCCCTAAGTCAACTTCAACCTCATTCCGTACGGAAGTCTCTGACTGGACATTATCATTCATTCAAAATTATGACATTATTCGCAGATGCTATATGCTACTATAGTTTCGCCCACTATATTTTGCCCAAACCAGAGCCACGGGTAACGTCGTCAATGACCTTATTCAACGGGGTCAGCTTGTACTTGTAAGGCGCCGTAGTAAAGTTGCCGACCCTAGTGATATTGACCCCAGCAGTACCGAAGTCATTCCTGGCTCCCAAGTTGGCGAAACCGTCTAGCTCTTCGTCGCCGCAGACGCAGGTGTTTGGACTATCCTCAGGGATGACCAGCCCATAGGTGCTGAGTGCCTCGGACGTGTTCCCGCGGAAGACATTGCCTTCGACGAGGACGTTGTTATCAGAACGCGAGTGGATAGCCTGGAAGTAAAAGTCGTTGTAGTAGTTGTTGTAAACGTGTTGACGTCCAAATCGACCGGCAGGACCACGAGTACCCTCACGCTCCCAACGATTGTGGTGATAGGTGACGCGGAGCTTGAACGTGTCTACCTCGCGAAGCACATCGCTATTACCGATGAGAGACGACTGCAAGATATCAGCATAGTTCGACTCATATCCTTTAGGCATTGTTACCTTCCAATGGTCATGGAAATAGTTCCACGAAACTGTAACCCAGTTCGATCCTCGCACGATATCGCATTGGCCGTCATTGAAGTCAGGGCCGTTCTCTAGACCGCTAGATTCGAATTCGTTGTGGTCGATCCAGACGCGGGTGGAGTTGATGATTTGGAGAGCGTCAGTGTTGAGAACATTCCGGATACCGAGGTTGCGGATGATAACATTGTCGGATCCATTGACGTCGATACCATTGCCGAGGAGATTACCACCGCGACCCCAGCCGAGTAGAGAGGTATTGGAGCCGACCTTGAGGCGAGCAGGTGGTGTGATGTCACCCTTGAGATAGACAACTTTCTTGGTATTACCAGCCACAGCGCTCTGGAGTGCATCAAAGGTCTCAGCAACAGTCGTCTTACCGCCCTTGCCACCAGTGGTAGGCCCAATGGGGTTGTCCTTGGCAAAACCGACGAGGTCGAAGTCAAGCTTACGACCCTTGCCGCTGTGCCCACCGCCTCTCTGGTCGTCCTCTTCTTGCGCAATGGGAGAGGCAGAGATGAGAAGGGGGAGTAGCGAGGTGATGAACAGAAAGAGCTTCATCTTGATCAAAGTGCGAGACTGTTGTATTGGCTTGCCCGGTACCAACAACTGTGCTGAAGGAAGGCGTTGAGATCCGAGAGCCACAAAAGTTGGCGATCAAGTCAACCTATATCTCACACCCCGGGCAGGGCGATCGACCACGGCTAGGTCCTGTCATCTCTGGACCGCCGCTATGGATAAATTTTCCCCTCGCACATGGCAGATTGAGTATTCTCCGCCGCTTGGCATCGAGTGCGGGACATTTCGCCGTAGATCTACTGCTACATGGGGGCGTCGGGATCAGGGCGATGTGGTGCTTCTTGGCAAGGGCCCGCCGTGGCGGCAGCGGCATCATGACAGGTAAAATGTTAATGCCAGCCTGCTTGTCCCGGTGATTGACACGTGATGAGCATGCCAAGGGGAAAGGGAGGTCAATGAGTGGTGGAAATTCTGTATGTACAGTCGTCGTTAGCTTCCATAGGCGAGCAGCCCGAGCTCCGGACAGGTGTGAATGCAGCACGGAGTCTTGAGTTGATTTGGGAAGGCGCGAACGGAGATCCAGCCATGCCCAGCGGTGTCTTGATCCGCGGGTTGCAGTGGTTTATCCTGTGGAGAAGCTGGGGAAACAAGACGCAGACAAGATTTTGACCAGCCGATTTCCCAGGCACAAGGAGCGGGGGATGAGCGCCACTTTGCACCTCATTTCAAACAATTTCGCCGCAAATGCTTGGCTTCTTCGGTGAAGGTTGGCGACACCGATCGCAGGACCGCGCTTTTTTGCATGCATGACATGTCGTCACGCTACTTTTCGAATCATGAGAATAGGTCGACATTGAAGCAACGTGTATGGGCGAACTACGGGACTTTGTCTCTCCTGTTGATCTTGTCAAGCTCGCTTCAGGTACGCACCATATTTCTGCAGAGACAAGTCTTCCGACGAGCCGTAACGAATACCATGACGTCCATGTCCACGTTCTTACTGCATTTGCTACTCGATGCCCATTCCGCAAATTTCCCTGTATACATAGCAACCGTTAAGATAGCCCCCGAAAAGCAGCATCGGCCAATAATGTTATTCATGGTAGGCTAGCGCCCGATACTTCGCCTTCACAGCTCTGATCCTGACTGTGCAGAGAGCACGTTGCAGCAAACGACGAGAGGGAAGCGAGAGTTGAGGTCAAAGTAAGCTTCATCCTATTCTTAGTATAGACCATCACAGGCGACTTTGAGAAGCTTGCCCATAGAAGCATTTAGGGCAAAGCTAGGGCTGGAAACAGCTGATCTGAGACTGTGGAATGTGGTCGTGAGATACTACGACGAAATGAGCGTGTAGATCTGTGACTATTGCTAACCGTCACGCGTGTGAAGATCGGTGATGGAGCTGAATACGAATGCCATGAATTAAATCTGATAGTGATGCAGGTAAGAATGAACCGATATGTTTTCTGCAATGTTTCCGAGTCCTGCCGCTAGACCGTTCTTTTTACTCTGTTTTCCGCTTCCAATATATAGCCCTGGGTATCTCTGATATTATTTGACAGCTCTTCGTCTACATGCAATAACGTCACATTCTAGGTGCAGTCTGTTTCAGACTACGCGCTTACGCTTCCTCTCTTCGGGCGGTTCGTCTTCTCCTTCTCGCTCAGCAGTTTCTGCTGGGTTGAGAAGCGAGTGAACATTGCTCGCCATGCTGCTGCGTCTTGTCGGCGGCGCAGAGAAGTCAATGTTGCGAAAGGGGAATTTGGGTCCAGGCAATTGCCATCCGGCCTCGTTGCCGACATTGGCATAGCTGGGCGGCGCATTCGCATCAGGCGGAGGAGTTGTGTGCCGCTGGAATGGACCGCCCGGAGCCTTGGGTAATTCATATGAAGCAAGGACATCTCTCAATTGCTGATCCCCTTGCGGTGGTCGGTATGGGGATGAGGGCCACTGTGTCGAATTCTGTCCGGACGTGTACGGGGAGCTTCCCGGCAATCCGGCGCCGGGCGGTGCGTTCCCGTGCCACCCCTGAACTCTGATGTCAGCCGAAGTATGTCGTCGGGACAAATTGGCAGGGGGAGAGTGGACGGTCGCGAGAGGATGTGGTTGAGGCTGAGGTACAGGAGGGGGCGGAAGATTGTTGTACTGTACAGCACGTGGCGCTGAAGGGGATAGGCCGCCATCCGGTACACTCAAAGATCCTTGCCGCCGCGGAGATGCCAGGACTGGGGCCATAGGCGTCCGGAAAGACGGCGGAGGACCAGTCACCTGAAGTGATGGTCGACGTGAAGTATCGTAATTAGGGTGGCGTGGGGAAATCGGTCCGAGCGCATCATAAGAGGAGTTGGGATAGACTGGCCGGCCTTGACCACCTTCCATTGATTTGAGCTGCTCAGCGTGCCTGGCGATTTCAGCTTTCAATGCTGCAACTGCGGTAACATTAGTCCCATATCTGCTCCTATATAGATTCGCCAGCTTACCATCCCTGTGTACCGGGTTCTCTGGATCCGGCACTGCAGAAAGTAAATGTGATGATATATCGTTGCTGTACTGGACACATTTGACCAAGCTCTCCGATAAGACCGCAAAGTTGGCAGTCATCTTGTGCAGTGCATCATCAGTTCTTGCCAGCCGGGTAAAGACGTCGTGAAAATTGTATTCCATCATATTGACTCGGGACTCGAGCGACTCCTGTGTTGCAGGCATTTCCGGCTGTGGTGCAGGCATGTGCGCATGAGGCGGGGTTGCCTTCGGCGCATTCGAGAAAGAATCGCGATGGATGAGTGTCTGGCGGGATGCTCGTCGCTTGATGTCCCTGAGCCCCACGAGATCTCCTCGCTTGAAGCTGCCAGCACCATGTTTGAATTCCCACAGAGGTGAGTCAGGAGATCCGGCGTGAAAGACATCGCTGACTTTGTGGAAGCCATACATGTTCAGCTGCCGGACAAATGAGGAGATGTTGGTATGCTTGAAGTAAGAAGCCAGGACTTTGGAGAATTCAGTCGATGGTGACATTACAAAGCTCTCGTTGGTATTCGACCAGGAAATGAGATGTTGGATGCTCTGATCTTCCAGCATATTGTATAATTTGTGGATAAAGGCGGCTTGTACCACTTTTGGCTGCTGGGCTGCTGCGGCCGCTCCGACAGGGCCCGATGGGTTATTCGATGACTGCTCTTTGTCTGAGTTGTTCACCGATGATGGTGCCAAACGCTCCCTGCTGGGACTGCCATTCAATGTCCGCTCTTTCGATGTCGGCCCCGAATGTGGTGAGATATCCATCGGCTCGGCCGAGGAGTGCGCAGAGTGTGAGGTTGTTGGAGCTCCCGAACTCGAGAGGAGAGGCAAGTCACGCGTATGACCAGCAGTCAGCCTGTCTCCATCGAAGGGACTGCTCCTGTGGGCTTCGGTGACGGAAGTCATTATTACAGACATCGGTGTCTTTATCGCAAAAGAGGGGTCGTGACTGTCAGCCCGTGACAGCTATGTTTCGACTGCTATTGAACCAGTCCTGTGTCCGTCCTTGCTCTTCCCACAAGCACAAGTAAAAGGTGAAATGAGAAATGTCGATCAAAACCGCCCTATCAACAGCAGTATAATCGGAGGTCGCACGTGGTAGCTGCACACAGGCGGCGCCGAGTCCGCACGGCCAGTGATCGACAGGAGCTTGATCAAACGCGGAGGCGTGGGCCAGTCAAAAGATGCTTGACCAAATCCACGCTGCGAATTGCTGCAAGTCTAAGAGATGTCGCACTAGGTATGTTGTTGTGTTTGGCGGGGAGGGAGAGGCGCTGATGATGGTGTCTGCAGGGGAATAGACAACCGAGGGAGGGTATTGGAATCTTGGTGTCGGGGAGAGAGCAGCCGTGGTGGCTTGCCAGAAGCTCCAGATTAGGAACAAATCCAGAATATGGAGAAGGAGAAAGGCAGCGGGCCGCGAGGAATTATTCTAGCAATGATCCAACGGTCTTGCGCCCAACGTTCCAGAATTGTATCGGCCGCAGGTACTGAATTGAGAGTGATAACGGTGAAGGAAGGAAGACTGTAGGGAACAAATGCGATCTCCTGAACCCGTGTGTAAGATAGACGCGGGATGCGAGAAGCTCTTTGGACGTGCTGCAGAGGAGATTGCGGATAAGGGGATGCGAGGCAGATCCTTGATCGACAAGGGCCGACTTCCCTATTCCCTGTCCTGTCTGGAGCAGGTCGAGCGTGAGAGGGAAGGGTCCTAGCGCGATTTGCGTGCGGTGCCTGCAGCTGATGGGCTAGCTAAGAAGACATGTGAGAGCGCTGGAGCTGTTCCGAACTTTTCGACCTCAGGATCGAGCTTCTCGCAGCCTTTTTGTGTTTTTCCTCTGTCCTTCTTCTTTGGTGCATTTTACGAGTCGTGAACCTCAATATGACGCTACAGTCACAAAGTGACCTGGACAACTCTATGGCGCCTCCTCTTGCTCTGATCTGAGGCGATCCTAAGCTTCTCGCATCTCGCCCAATTCTCGCAGAGTTAGTTACCATGAAAGCAGAAAGATGTCCGAGCGGCGGCAGTCACCGACTTTGGCGATCGTGGTGTTGCAAGGACGGTTCGGCCAAAGGTCTCACTGGTCGAGCCTCGAAAATGGCTTCAACGGAGCCAAGGTCAGCCAAGGGTTAGCCCAAATTATTCTTTCAGCAACCTTTGCTTGAACCGGGGAAGACGATAAAGGAGGTCAGGGCCAGATAAAGTAAACTAATCGCAATCGATAGTGGATGTGAACACCTGTGCAGATACCACATAAACGCGTGCATTTCAGGACTCTTGGTTGTGGTCGACTTGCACTACTAGAGTACCTCTGAAGCGTGGAAAGACCCAGATGCATGACCGCAAGACTGAGCTTGCTAGGATCAGCAGAAATGACAGGGTTTGGAACGACGCGATTGGACTAATGGAATAGGCAGGAACGTCTCAAGATCTTTCTAATGCATCTCCTCGCTTTCAGTCTCAAACAAGGACATATTTCTGCCTCGGCCGAAGCTCGAAGACGTTTTTGAAGCTCTTTGGACCTGTCCGCGAAGATCGATTTTCGTTCTTCGTCATCATCATTCCGTATTGATGCTTAGTTAGGAGACGACCTCGCTGAGAAGAGAAAAGGCCGACGTTTCTCCCATGAAACGCACCAAGGAACTATCGCTAGTCCACATCGAGCGCCGTTACCAGAAAGACTCGGCCGCAACTCCGACCTCTGCCACGTGAAAAACGCCACAACCTTTTACTGATTTGATCTCCCTAAAAAACTACACGCTGCATTCATGGATGCCCTGTGGACCCTGCTCGTTATAATCGACTCGCGTCATGTATCCTTTCGAGGTTCCAGTGTCGACTGTGAAGAGTACCTTTGCCGCAACCTGAGCCCCCAGGAACGAGGCCTCTTCGTATCCGACATCTTTCCACTCCGGGAAATACTCGGGAATCTTCGCGAGCTTGATGCTCGTTGGGGTCTGACCGTGCGATGAATGACGGCTCTCCATCATGCCTGACGTGCTCTGGCCCATGGGATTGAGGTGAGCACTCTGACCCGTGGTTGCGGCGAGGAGAAGAGGGTTTACCCCTGAGGGTGCGTGCATTTGCGGGGGTGGTTGAATTTGCGGTGAATTATACCCGGTCGCCATGGGTGTCGATATGTTGGATGGGAGCTCCGACGTGAATATCGTGGCTGACGAAGGTGAGATCTGATACTTGGACTGAAGCCTCGACAACAAAGCTTCTTTCAGACCTCTGATCTTAGACCCATTGCCTACAATGACCAAATTGTTCCACAGCTCTGGCCTCTTATCCATCTCTTCAACCGCAGATATGGTTCGGAACACGGCATCCGCCAGCTTATCGAGCACTCCACCACTGGCAGCCATGAACCTTTCAGTGCCAACTTCGATCTCTCTCTTGATCGACCCTGGCTTGGGCTGCGATTCGTCCGAGCCATTGGTTGAGCCCTCGGCTGACAGCTTTCGTCCGGCCGCATTGTTCATAGCAGCCTGCATCTCGGCCATCTGATTGCCTGAGACATTCATTTCCTTCATCGCGTTTTGCAGAGCGTGATCCTGGTAAACGAAGGTATTCTTGACCCTTTTCGAATTGGGAAGCTTGACCGGCTTAGCCGCTGCTGAGGTAGCATCGGTGCCTCCTTTCTTCTTGGTCGCGGCCTTCTCGGCCTTTTCCTTCTCCTTGCTCTCGATGAAATCTTTCATCTTCCCGCTTGTGACGATGCTAGCTACGTCGAGGACGCCTTCATTATCGTCTTCGCGTTGACCATCGGTCCCCACACCCGCCCCTTGTCCAGCAGCCCTTCTCTCCCCTACTGTGGCGGTCGATGCTGGTTCGTTGCCGCCAGTGCTAGCTGCTATTGCAGGATTTGTCGCGTTCTCTTTGTGATCTGAAATACCTGTCGCGGTAGGTATTTCCACACCTGGAGGTAGTATCTCACATATGTTGCTCTTCTTGAGTTGCTCGCACATGTCTCGCGTGAAACCCTTACCGCCAAGAAGCTCGACAAGCCTTTGCGTCAAAGATTCTCCACCACAGTCTGTGATTGCTGCAGCTCTTCCTGCAGTATGAAGCATAAACCCAGCGATGGCTGAGACATCAGCCTTGTCCTTGCCAACATCTACGATCGTCGCATTCTCCAGCCCGAAGCCGTATGACGTAGCCACCGCAGAGTCCATGATCGCAAAAGCCTGATTCTTGTATGTCTCAAAGAAGTGTTGGGTGATCTTCTCGTGATCTCGAGGAGTCCAGCAAGGTTGTGCTATCACCAGGATTGCCGCAGTAATGAATGGTTGTACGGTGCCCTTGATGTACGCCATGAGACCGAAGAAAGCATTCCAGTCAACTACAGCTCCAGCTTGTATGGGCCATATGGCACCTTCTTCCGATTCAAAATCCTCCTCATACTCTGGTTCCTCATCCTTGATGGGGGTCTCGGGTTGTGCGCCTCCCGACTGGACGAGATCCTCGGGCTTCGCTCCATTCGCCGCATTCCTTTGCTTTAATCGTACCTTGTTAGGTTCATATTGACCTGGCTGCTCAGCTGGGAACACGCAGGATCGAATCCGATATCGCGCAGGCGTTAATGATTCTGGAAGGCCGTGTTGTACAAGAGTAGTCTGGGAACCGGGGGCGATGATCTGCAAAACTGTGGTCAATTCAGAGCATGGGTATTGCGAGCACCTATGCGACTCACCAGAAGCTGATCATCTTTTATGGTAGGCATGATCTGCGTGGTAATTACTTGTGCATGGAAACGAAGATGAACGCGCGAAAGTCGATTAAACGCGAGGGCTGATGCTCCAAATGTACGGAATGACTCGCACTTTTCTCCGCCATGACTCGCTACGAAAACCGATTGAGGGGTTGTCATCATACGCAAAAATGGTTGCCCTTGGAAGCCGCCCTTACTTGTTGAAAATTGACTCCTGTCGAATCAGTCAAGATGAGTGACATCAACCTCGAAGAGGTCCATGACTTCCTCATCGCCGTCGCTAAAAAGGCTGGCGACATGATTACTTCTGCTCGACCTACAACCTCAGTCTCAGGAGTCAAGAAGAACTCGGCTGATCTGGTAACTGAGACCGACCAAGCCGTAGAGAATTTCGTGTCTACTGCGCTCCGTGAAAAATACCCCTCCTTCGAGTGAGTATAATACGTCACTGCAGAAGATATGCGAGTCTGAATTAGGTCGCCTAGATTCATGGGCGAGGAGACCTACAAGCCTGGTGACAAGCTTACTTCCGCTGCCACCTTCATTGTCGACCCTATAGATGGGACTACCAATTTTGTTCATGGCTATCCATATGTCAGCATATCCCTCGGATTTGCAATCGATCTTGTTCCCCAAGTCGGGGTCATATTCAATCCTTTCACAAACACACTATACAGCGGTATCAAAGGGCAAGGGTCCTTTCTCACAGATCCATTTCACGACCATGTCCGGCTGCCGCTTCGAGAGCCAGAACCACTTGGAGGATTAGACAAGGCTCTCATCGCGGTCGAATGGGGAAGTGATCGTTCTGGCAACGATTATGATGTCAAAGTCAAGACATTTCGCTCACTCGGTGCTAGCAAGGACGACGGTGGAGCCATGGTGCACTCGATGCGATCACTGGGCAGCGCAGCACTGAACTTATGCGGAGTCGCCACTGGAGCTCTTGACCTTTATTGGGAAGCGGGATGTTGGGCATGGGATGTTTGTGCTGGTTGGGTCGTGCTCACAGAGGCAGGTGGCATGCTTGTAGATGCCAACAAGGGGAATTGGCAGCCAAGATTGGATGACAGACGCTATCTGGCCGTTAGGGGAGGTGATGGTCAGAAAGAAATTGTAGAGGAGTTCTGGAGTCACGTAGCTGGGAAGATAGAGGTTGGGCTATAATCGGATCAACAAGACTGGCTTCCAATTCAGGACGAACAATGAGCATACTATAGACACATGTCTTCCAGCGTCACAATCATGGATGACTTTGGAACGTAACGTAATGGCTTGGGAGTCGCAGTACATGGGCGAACGAGTAGACGTGAGTGTCGTTCCAAAGCAGTATATCCTTGAGATTCATTTTGATTCTTGCATCGTGATCATTTGGATCGTCCTTCATCATCAGTTGCTCCATTGCCATTTTAAAACGTCTCGTCATCACCCTGATAACCGGGTATGCGTGTCCTGAGCCACGACATGATAGCTTCGGTACCTTTGTTGAGTGTCTCGTGGTTTGGGACACGGAAATAATTACTAGCAACATCCAGCTGCTTCAGTCCTTCGAACCACAGAAGACCAATTTCAGCCGGTAGTGTTCGGAGACTATTCCGCGACAAAGTGACAGCATGAAATCCTGTCAACGCTTCAAGAGATAGTGCCTCGATCTTGTTATCGGCTGCGAAAAGGTGTGTGAGGTGGTTGAAAGTCAGGCGCAGAAAGGGTAGCTCTCCTTGTAAGCGATTATTCGAGACGTCGAGTGATCGAAGGTAAGGCGCGTTGAGGCAAGTTAGGAGCGGCTCAAAGCTGGAGAGTTTGTTTCCCGACATTTGCAGTTCCTGCAGCATGGGCAGACTGAGGCGCTCCTGCATGTATTCATCGCCAAGTTCACACATGGACAGGTCAAGAAACGTCAAATTCTGTGCCAGCGATAGCTCGTACGGAATTGTAGTGAGCTTGTTGCGTGCCAATGATAGGCTTCGCACATCATTCTGACCGAGTAATTGTCGGAGACCATCGGCATCATCGTCTACAAGTCCTTGTGCAGTAAGATCCAGAACGCCAGACGGTGATACCTTGAACGGTGAGGGGCTCTCCTCTGGGGAGCGCACATCGATAGCCTCATCTACAAAGGAGTCCGAACTTCTGATACTAACAGTAGAATCAGGTTCGACGCGTGGCCGCAGCGCCCGTTTGATGGAGTCAGCAGACATGGTCAGAAACCTTTTTTCAACCAGTGGGTTCGCAGAAAGCACCAAGGACTCTAGGCTGTCCATGAAGGTAATCCTTTCATCGACTCGCGTCAGGTCGTTGCTGGAGAAGTCTGCGTGTCTCAATCTCCTTAATGAGCTGAAACCCTGTGGAAGATGATTGAACTTATTTCCCTCTGCCGCGAGAGTTACCAGCTCGGACCATCCTGACATGTCGGGCAAAGAGACAATGCGGTTGTTGGAGATCTTCATAATGCGGATGTTTGGTAATGAGACGCTCTCCGAGAAAGCAAGGGATGCCAAAGAATTATTGGCCACGTTCAATTGCTCCATTGTCTTGAGGCCGGTAACACTGAAGGGGAATAGTGCTCCGACAAGTGCGTTGCTAGAGACATCTAAGTCTACCAACGGCAGACTCTCAAGGGCGTCCATGGGGACACCAGTGAGCTGATTCGCAGACACGTTCAAGACCCGCAGATGCGTGAGCTCGTGTATTGAATCTGGAATATTCAAAATCTTGTTATCGCTGACGTTGAGGCTCTCGAGATCTTTGAGCAATTTTATGTCTTGCGTTAAAAATCCGCTCAAATTATTGTTGGCCAAATTGAGATCTTTGACAGTTGGAATCTTTGTAAGAACCTCCAAAGCAGTGTTTCCGAGTTGGTTTCTAGACAGATTGATGTGCGTCAGTCGTTTCAGGAATTGCATGCCCAGAGGTAAAGTCACAAGCTGATTGCCCCTGAAGTCCATGCGCTCCACCCCGGCAAAGACAGAAGCCTTCAGGGCATCGTCGTGGATAGCATCCTCAGGGTCGACGTCTGGGAAGACATCGGAGGTAAAACAGGTAATGGAATTATCGGCCGCGTTGACAGAGACAAGATCGACCGTCTCGTGCCAGGCAATGCCGGAATCCGCCATATTCTGAGAGTCATACATTTGCACGACGAGATCAGGCAGAGCTTTCAAGCTGAGTGCGGCAAGATTAAGTTTGCCTTCTCGTCGTGCTGTATCGATACGCTTCCTCAAGGCGCTTTTTCCATCGTCCTTGGGTACCTGGTTGAACGGGTCGGCGTGCAAATCGTACTCGCTCTGTGCGTTGTCGTGAAGTTGCACTTTGACAGCACGATGTGCCGCCTTTGCTTTTTCGATCGCCGCTCGGAATGACGAAGAGTGCTGCGCAGAGTCATGGTGCGGCACGAGTCCCCCAGAGTCTTCCAACGGAGATAACGACGGTGGCGATTGTATTTGGGTCGAATGAACCGTGGCCATCGTGGACTTGGCGGTCAGAACAGCCGGTCTCACCTTCATGCCACCGGCAGTCCCTGTCCTTGGAGGCTGAGGGGTAGTCAATTTGGTCTGAGATACCGGAGGAGCGAGCTTCCTGCCGGCCGGAGCTGGTGATGATCGTGGTATCGTAGCACTGATAGATCGTCTTGCGACTGCTGGTCTTCCCACGTCAACGCTGGCTCTCTTGATCGTTGATGTGCCTGGAACCGGCTTCTTCGCCGGTGAAGTGGGTCTGCCCAGCGTCTTTGATGAAGGTAAAGCACTCATTCCTGGCCTCTTGAGACCACTCATGGCGGATGCCGGACGAGTAGGCTGTGTGCCAGGACTATCTGCATTGAAGACACCGGATTTTCGACGACCGGAGGCGGGTGTCCCTGGCAACTTTGCCAGACTCTGGATGGTTCGATCTGACAACGACGGTCTCGATGTTTTGCGCGGCTGAGGTGTGGCATGAGTGACGAAAGGGCTAGAACCGGGTGGCGGTGAAGTCGAGTGCTCTCGGGGTCCCTGTCGCGAAGACGAGCTCAAGGAAGTCAGAGCACCAAGTCGATCGTTGGCGTCTTCTGGCAAATGTACTCCGTACGATGGCCCAATTTGTACCGACTTTGGCCGTGGTCGCACTCCTCGAATGGTGGCATTGCCGGTGACGGGCGGCCTAGTGGAGACTGTCTTGCTCGGCGATACCGGACGAGTAGCTTGGGAGGATGAAGGCCGAGGTGTCAGACCGACGGGCGGCGGTATGCCAGATACGCGTCTTGCCGGAGGCTTAATGGCAGATGGAGCAGGTTTAGTAGGTGATGTTAGCCGCGAGAGTGACTTAGCCGGATTTGACGCATGAGCTGGTGGGGCAACTGCATAGTTTGTGGTAGTACGAGATGGTTGTGGCGTGGGTAATTTGGACATCCTAGGTAGTGCCGACTTGCTAGGACTTGGAGGGCCCCTCGAATGGTCCATATTCCCGGCGATGGAGCTGTGCAAGGTGAAAGTAAGAGGAGACGTTTAAGATATCAGGTTGACTCCATCAAGATGGAACAACGACAAACACGCGTCACCGATGGAGATGAGCGTGCTTGTGTCGTATCCGGAGTGTCTCCTAATGTTCCAAATTCCACGCACCGCGATCCGGATTGATTGATTGACATGTTCCAACGAAAGGTCCGTGATTCAAGATTGTCATTTCGAAATGAGGTCGATTGCCCGGACAACACCCTCAACCCGGCGCTACACCGGAAGTGGCATACTAAGTGCTTGCATGGAGATCTAACCACTCCTTCTTCCTCCATCCCCAGCCATTCCATATTAATTCCTACAGAACGATTCACGTCAAGCTATACTGCTCAACCATGGATTGGATCAGCACTGGACCAGCCCTCTGCTAACTCTCCTTGTTGGACAGTACAGCTTTTACTGTCTCTCCCGACCTTCTCTCCGACCTCCACTTCTCCCCTCCATCTCGAGCGTTTCAGGTGTCGCATACAACGCAGCTCTTGGATGCTCATTGTCGCAGACATGGCTCCCACGCAAAGCTCTCAAGAGACTTTGATACCTCAATCGAAACCATCGCTGCCCACCACGCCAACACCATCGCATGCGCGACTACCCGAAGGAAGTCTCAAACCGTCGCAACACGAACAACCTTCATTGACCCCTCCACCATCGTCTCAACCAAAGCGCATTCTTGCGCGAACACCGACGCAACTGTCAACCTTGCTCTCTTCTCCTCCACCTTCGACAGTGAGACGTGCACGGGACCAATATGAAGAACAAGGCGCAGACATAAAGATCACTCAGGAACAAATCGATACAATGCCCACAGACGATCTTCGACGTACGGTCAGCAAGCTGGTCATGAGCGTTCAGGATGCAAAGACATCAGCTGCGCACTATAAGCTGCAGCACCAGATGTCGCAAATGGAGAGCGGCGAGGCAGTGGAACGAATGGCGGTCGAAATGGAAATGGCGCGCAGAGAGATAGAGGTGCTTCAACAAGCAGAAGCACAACGACGAGTGCAAGAAGACAAAGCAGCCCAGCCAGCGCCAGATCCAAACTTCCGTCCAGTACATGTCGATGTCTATGCAGCCATGATGGACGAGATTCGAGACCTGAAGGTGCAGAACGGTCAGATGGAAAGGGAATTGATCCATTCTCGCAGAGTCCTCGAGCACCAGGAGAGCGAAATTGCTTCTCTGAATGACAAAGTCCTCCTGATGCGGGAACGTATCCGCGAAAGCAGGGAGCAACTTCTCCGACAACGACGATTGGGCATCGACACCACACCTCGCACGAGCAGGACAACTCCGTACCAAACCCCTGTGAGAGAACGCTTTGCTCGTATTGAGCCCAACCGTGGCCAGCAACAGCAGCCTGGTTTCGCAGCTCTTCTGCAAGCCACCGACATTGTTAGCCAAGGTGGCCGCACCCCAAGCGGCGACCAGAGGAAAGGCCACTCAAGAGGGACGCACTCTCTGTCTTCCCTTCCCGCTACCCCGCAAAGGTCATCTCAGACATCAGGCGGACAGCCCATATACACCCCGCAACCACCCCGTCAAGCACCCTTGGAAGTTCCCATGACGGCGCCGGTCCAGCGAAAACGAACGCGGGATATCACGCCTCCCGCTCGCGTGCCTAAGCGTGGTTACCAAAGCGATGGCACCGTCTCGAACGAAGATGACAGCGAAGCTGAGACTGAAGTTGCCGAGGGCGATATTGGTGGGAGCACGGCCAGTCAAATGGCCAGCGCTATGTTGCGCACTCCAACAGCGAAGAGGGCAAAATCAGCGCACAACCTAAAGGGCATGACGCAGACGCGACTTTTCGGTCAGGTGAACAAGAGTAACGTGCCGAGGAGCGAGCAGACGAAGGAGCGTACGGGGGAGTACGAGGTTGGTTTGGGCATCGCCGGGGTCAGGGAGAGGCAGTCGCAAGAGAGTCCTGCTTGAGTCGGCCTGGGGATACGCTTGTATGATAAACGCTGGGTAAATAGGATTTGAATGATACCACTCTCGCGCACAGCAACAGCGCCTTCTCTGTATATGGCGACGATTATATGTACTCTGAAAAGCCCACATGTCTAATGCTCAACTATGCATGACCGCTGGTAACGCCGTGCGATTGACAGAATCCTCCAATGTCTCCTACGCCTTGTTCGGCTTGCGAGCCACCATCAGGTACATGGGGGTGAAAAGACCCTCCTTAGCGCCAGCCACTAACGAATCTGCTGCAAGGGCTAAGTTGTCGGCCGCCTTCTGAGTGCCCTTGGGGGCAAGGCCGAGCATCTCGAGTCCGCCGACCAGGCGGTGCACTGTACTTCGGCCGATCTTGGTCATACGGATCACAAGAGGAAGATCCCATACGCTACCGAGGAACTTGAGCTCTCCGGCAATTGGCCAGTACCAGGGGTACGGATCTGGGCGCTCCGCAAGGTCTTCGTTGTGCTCTAGAATGAAGCCAGAGTCCTTGATGGCCTTGAGAGCGGTGCTGATCTTGTCCATGTTCGAGATGCCATCTCCTTGCTCGATGCCGAGACGAATCTCGCGGTGGTGTGGATTCTCGTTGTCGTATTTTTCAGTCATGAGCCACTCATAGACACCAAAGACTCCGCCAGGCTTGAGTACGCGGAAAATCTCGGAGTAGATACCTTCTAATGAAGGGGCATGGACAGTAGCTTCGATGGCGTAGACAGCGTCAAAGGTGTTATCGGCAAAGGCCATTTGCTGCGCTTCCATGTTAGCGGAAGAATGCACTTCCATGTGCCCGTGCTTACCATGAAGTCGCCCTTCACAAATCCAACCTTCTCCGACAGACCTTCCTTTGCAGCGTACTGGGTCGCTCTCTCGATCTGGTAGTCGTTGTTGTTCAGACCGACAATGTTGGCTCCCGAGAACTTGCAAATCTCCCTGGCGGGTCCGCCTACACCGCATCCTACATCCAGAACATTCATGCCCTCCTTCATACCCATCATGTGCGCCAGGTAGTGCTCGTGTCGAGCGACTGCCTGCTTGAAGGCTTCGCCGTGGGAAAATCTACAGAAGTGGAAGGACTGGCCCCAGCCATACTCGTAAAGATCTGTGGACAAATTCTGCACCATGTCAGCGATCAGGCAACTAACACGCTGCTGGGCTCAGCACTCACGTAGTATTCGCGGGTCAAGGAAGCATAACGATTTCTCCTGGCCTCTCTCTGCTCCGGTGTCTCGTCCTTGGCTGCTTGACCGTCCCAGTGCTTGAAGTATTCTTGGCCGGACAGAGCTCCAGCTTCTGCGTTCTTCGCGAACAGTGCTCTTAGACCTCCAGCACCTTGTCCCGACTTGCCGTGCATGGCCTTGTGGAAATCGGCATCGCGGATCTTGTTCTCTGGCTCGAGGGCGGAGGGCGCCATTGTGTGATGTGTAGAATGGAATGAGAGGTTCGAACAGGGTGTGATCGTTCGAAAGAAAGATGGTAGAGAAATGTGATGATGTCGAGAAGACGGGGATATACAGCCAGACGATATCAAGTCGCGATCAACGGTCTGATTGTCCAATGGCTTGGTCCGAAATAATTTAGCCTCTCCCTCTCGTACGATTTTCCTCAACCAAAGCCACAATTTTCCCCAGATTTGCCTTTCCCGAAACGAACTTTTGCCGCGTCGCGTCCCTGCCATTCGGAGCTCCCTGCATAAGCGCCGGATGCAACCGGGCCCTGCACAATGTTGTGAATGATCGTACCTTGTATTCATCAATTGCTTCAAGCACTGCATATACGATGATGGCATGGGTCGCGAGTCATGCTTCTTGAGCTCCTGGATGAACGCCTCATACTCCACCGTCGTCCTTTGTGACATGACGATAGTTGTAAAAAGGCAAAGACAGTGATGTTGCTTGCATGTTTCTCGCATGTTCCTTTATAGTCCCTTCGCGCGTCCTCCAAGCGTGAAAGCTTCTGAAGGTTCGTTAGGTATGCTCTGCAGACGCAAGCCATCACTTGTCCTTGGTGCTTGTCCGGAGATCATGCCGGTCGATACTCGGTATGTTCGTCGAGGTGTTCGTTGCTGGATTTTTTCCATCATCTACCACAACGGCATTTGTCATAGACTGTATTGAATGTCGCGATCCCCGACCCATGCGAGCTATCTGCGAGTACCGCACGCGCGCCTGTCTAAGAGCTATCCAGGGCATCGTTGGGGAGCTAGAGACACAAGGAAGCATAAGGTCCAGGCAGACAGCTGCCCATCATCGATCAATTGAGGTCGGTCTGTCATCTTGCCACGTGATCGTAACGGTCAGGACGCTTCTCACGAGCTACGATACGCTTGCATGGCACGTGTCTCATGAGCTCTTCACCACCTTGCGGACGAGGTACAAGGTTGCTGGTAATCGCTGGCAAGACATGTTCGGGGCTTTTCAAGTTCAGTTGTTCCTGATAGTATGATATCCCTGATTGTAGGCATCTCGACATTCTCTATTGTTTGATCGCGGATATCCTCCTGCGAGTGCATACAAAAACAATGATATGGCTTGCTTATTATGGATGATCAGGCGATATTTGCGAATGATGTAGCAGAAGTAAGAGTCGAGAAAGCGAGGGACAGCACGAATTGAGCACAGACCATCTCGCCGGTCCCCCAGCGGGAATTTCTTGAGCTACGCCGAAACCTCAGCCATTGAGTGTCGGAGCTTTGTTGGGCCAGCTCGACATCCAAAGCTTCGCCGGGAAATTTTAGGGAGTAGACCAGCACCCTACAGCCACCACTCTCCCATACCTCACCTCTTGCGTCTTCCACCAGTTCAATGGTAGTTTCACGACTCCTTCGGCCGGCCTCGCGCCTGGTCACGGCCAATCCTGCTACCAGACCTGCTGTCCGATCTTCGATACCAAAAGTTTCAAGTCCGGCAATATCGCGATGGAGAAATTACGCCACACCATCTGGCTCGAAGGAGATGACGGTCAGAGAAGCGCTGAATGAGGCAATGGCAGAGGAAATGGAGAAGAACGACAAAGTCTTCGTCTTGGGTGAAGAGGTGGCTCAATACAACGGAGCATACAAGGTCACAAAGGGTTTACTGGACAGATTCGGCGAGAAGAGAGTCATTGACAGTCCCATCACCGAATCCGGCTTCTGTGGTCTGACTGTTGGAGCTGCGTTGGCGGGTCTGCACCCGGTGGTAAGCATGCTTTGCACAGAGAATCGATGGAGAACCATCTGACACGCTGCCAGTGCGAGTTCATGACCTTCAACTTTGCCATGCAGGCCATTGACCAGATTATCAACTCTGCTGCGAAGACTCACTACATGTCCGGAGGTATCCAGCCTTGCAACATCACCTTCCGTGGTCCCAACGGATTCGCAGCAGGTGTTGCAGCTCAGCACTCTCAAGATTACACAGCATGGTACGGCAGCATTCCAGGTCTCAAGGTGGTCGCACCATGGAGCGCAGAGGATGCCAAAGGCCTCATGAAGGCAGCCATTAGGGACCCCAACCCCGTGGTTGTGCTTGAGAATGAGTATGGACAGCCTGGCAAACGATCTCGAGCGAGCGGCTGACATATCCAGACTTCTCTACGGTCTTCCCTTCCAGATGTCGCCCGAGGCACAGAGCGACGAGTTTGTCCTGCCTGTTTGTCCGCTCCTCTCACTATGCCGGTCGCTCCGCTAACGCGTTCCAGTTTGGCAAGGCCAAGATCGAAAGACCAGGCAAGGATCTCACCATTGTGACACTCTCGCGCTGCGTCGGCCAATCGCTCGTCGCCGCCGAACAGCTCAAGAAGAAGTACGGTGTCGAGGCCGAAGTCATCAATCTCCGATCCATCAAGCCCCTTGACCTCGAGGCCATCGTCAAGTCGGTTACGAAGACCGGCCACTTTTTGGCCGTTGAGTCTGGTTTCCCCAGCTTCGGCGTTGGCGCTGAGCTCATTGCTTTGGTCGCCGAGTATGCTTTCGACTATCTGGATGCCCCTCCTGCCCGAGTCACTGGTGCAGAGGTACCAACGCCATACGCGCAGAAGCTGGAGGAGATGAGCTTCCCCACAGAGACGCTGATTGCCGAATATGCGGCAAAGTTATTGAAGGTGTGATACCAGTACGGAGGTATGGCTGGTTGGCATCGTGAAGTGGCAAGCGCGTTCATCATGCTACGGCGTCGAGTGGACTGTAATTTAGCGATCTTCTCCAAATAAATCCCTTCTGAACATTTTCAACATAAACCACTTCAAACCCTCTTGGTCTCCTCTGACAAGCGCGCGCAAGCATTGCTCACGTCTGTGTGTAAGCTGAAGTATAGACATGAATCATTTCCTGACCAGTTCCTCCAGATCGCTGGTCCATCTGCAGCCAACCTCTGCATCATCCCATTGGCCGGCCCTGGTCCCCGAGAGGTACAGTACCTGCCATGCCGCGGCGTGGGCTAGATCTGGTGCCCTTGCCTGTCTTCCGAGGTACATACAGGCGAAGATGCTTCTCTTCCCTCGCGACAAATCCAGTCTGCGTGCTTTCGAACTCAAGACGACCCAGGCCTGTGCTTACCACATATCGCATGCGATCTCAAAGACGAAGCATGGCATCTTCAACTACACCATCGGACTTCCACCCCTCCATCTCAGCCGGCTATGACGAGGACCAGGTACGACGAGAGGCAATTGAGTTAGTATTTCGTGAGACCAAGGGAGCAAGGCACTGGAACCTCACGTCAGATGGTAAAGGACTGGAGAGGGTGTTTCGATTCAAGACCTTCAAGGCTACCTGGGTATGTCCTCTGTCTCTCCTTGCACCACCACTTCCACAAAATTGAGCTGGGAAGGGTGATATGCTGATCGAGCAGGATTTTATGAACGCTGTGGCAGGGGCGTGCAAAGAGGCGAAGCACCATCCCGAATGGACGAACATTTACAACAAGACGCACATCATATGGACGACGCACAGCCCTTCCGGACTATCGAGCAAAGACACGGGTTTAGCCAAATTTTGTGATGAAGCGGCTGGCACATACGGCGAGGTGGAGGCGACGCCAGAGCAGCAACGCGAGGATGAAGCACTATACCGCAGCAAGAAGATGGAGGCACCAGACTGCTGTACAAAATGATGGACAGAAACAAAAGTGTCGTCAAAGTCGCAGATCTGTGCGATCCACCGTGGTGATTGAATTTCGCTAGTCTGCAGAATGACTCCTTCCCATCCGTGACCATAAATTCCGCAGTTCGACGACAAGGACCAAAGACAACAGACAGCCCTACCTGTATAAGGTGCCAGTCTATTTCTTTGCAGAAGCCTCGTCGGCCTTGGCCTTGGCCCTCTTCTCCCTGACACCGAGCAGCCTGGCATCCGACCTGGCCGTCCTGAGCTTCCTGTATGCGGCCTCCTCGCTGGGGTAATCCGACACCTTGCCCTCCTTGATCTGGGTTTTGTTGCTGATGGGCAGTGCAGCACTGACGTTCTTGATGCCGCTGGTGTGGCCACCCTCCTTGGCCGTCTTAACCTCCTCGGCGGATGCGTCGCCCTTCTTGGGAGACTTTGTCTTGCGCGGGAACAGGATAAGCTTGGACTTGTAGGCCTTCAGGCGCTCGACATTGGCGGCGAGTGACTCCTCGCTAATGTTCTGCCGGCGTGGGTCGACAGAGATACCGACGGTAGGCGCGAGCTTGCGTGGGATGCCGGCAGCCTTTTGTGTTTATCAGCATCGCCACCAGTATGTCCTTCCACTTGTCGTACCTTGAGCTCAGCAAAAGTGAAGCCACGACCAGCGCGCACGCGACGGTTGTACTTGATGGTAGGGCAGCGCACGACTGGCCTCAGCTTATCAACTGGGCGAGGCGCGACCTTTGCGGCCTTGGCCTGGCGTGCATTGCGGCGAGACTTCTTCTTGCCAGCCTATGGATGATATTGTCAGGACCGTCTGTTCGCACTCGCAGGCGCCACTGCTCTCATGGCGATGAGAGGGGAATTACCTGGTCAAAGTGCACGCGGACGTAGCGCTGCCAGTCCTTGCGGAAGTCTGTAAGGAGTCAGCGACATATGGGATTTCGAGATTGCAGTATCATACGATTGTGAGGAATCTGCTGGTTGTGCTTGATCGCCATTGTGTCGGTGGGTGATCAACTCGCAGATATTGACTTGACTGTCGTGAGAGAATCGTAAATTTCGCTTCCGAGTGAAGATGAAATTCGTTCGGTGGTGGAGAAGCACGCTAATCCTGAACAAGAAATTTAGGCGAGGGAGTGCCCGCCGCAGCATCTGTCACCATCAGCTTCAAGAACTTCTTACTCTGACAAATTCAGGAAGTTAATACCGACCTTCTTTCTTCCATCGCAGCTCTCTAGTGGACCAACAACACCTCACTCACGTTTGTGTGCGCTTTCAAGGCCACGATGCCGAAGCAAGACCTTAACCGCTCCGGATGGGAGTCCACCGACATGCCCAGCGTTTGCGAACGCTGTCTGCCCGACAATCCCTACGTCCAGATGCTGAAGGAAGACTACGGCGCCGAATGTAAAATCTGCACGCGACCCTACACTGTGTTCAAATGGAAAGCAGACCGCACTGCGAGACAGAAACGAACCAACATCTGTCTAACGTGCGCGAGACTGAAGAACTGCTGTCAGCACTGCATGCTTGACTTGAGCTTCGGTCTGCCGATTGTAGTGAGAGATGCGGCCCTGAAGATGGTGGCGCCAGGACCAAACAGCGGAATCAACCGAGAATACTACGCCCAGGAGCACGAGAAGGAAATTGAGGAAGGAAGGGGTGCGGTGGAGGCCTACGGCAAGACCGACGACAAGGCCAGGGACTTGCTAAGGAGACTTGCGCAAAGTGAGCCTTACTACAAGAAGCAGAGGCGGTTAGAAGAGGAGGCAGCAGCGGAGGGGTCAGAAGGACAGAAGCTCTTAGGATCGAGTGAGAGTACAAAATCTGCCTACAACCAGCCTGGACCAGTCAGGTCATCCGATTCGAGACCAAGGGGAGCTATGGCGGCCAAAGCCTCGTCAAGCGCGCGACCAGCAGGTAAAGGTAGAGGGTTTCCTGGCACTGCAGCTCTGCCGCCGCAACCTATCGACATCCTACCACCTGCAGACCCTAATGTCACTTCACTGTTCGTCACTGGTGTTGAGGATGATTTGCCGCAGCATGCCATTCAAACACACTTTCAGCAGTATGGTCAGTTGCGATCTGTCGTCTGTTCGCATCGATCCCATTGCGCCTTCATTAATTACATGACCCGCGAGGATGCTGAAAAGGCTGCTGCTACTTGTGCAGGTAGAGCTGTAGTAAAGGGCGTTCCACTGAGAGTGCAGTGGGGCAAGCCAAAGACGTTGGACAGCTTGGACCAGGATACCAGGACGGCCCATGCCAGAGCTGGAAGGGAGACAGAGGCAGCAATAAAGACTTCGGCTGCACGACAGGCAAGGGCGATGGGTGCTCCATCGGGTTCCAGTCGCGGTGGCGGATCGATGAATGAGGACTTAGACAGCCTGGCAGCTGTTGCCTTGCCGCCTGGAGCTGACGATATCCAGTATGCTAGTCTGGCGGGCGACTGATTGGATCGACGAGGGTATTTGGTATTAGCGTGGCGTTCAGGTGACCGGGAAGCATTGATCCAGATTGCATGAAAGGTGCGCTGTCTTGGTAAACCCGGAATTGAGCAGCTATCTCTCGAACTTCTTCGCTGAGCCTTTGAATCGTTCACCTTCCGCAGACTTGGGTTGCTTGACAGATTCGTTATCTCCTCGCTCTGTTGAGTCTCGGATGTTTAGTTCTGTCCCATATTAGTATTACCGCGGCCATAATATCGCTGGGAAGCTAGTACTGTAGTGATTTGGCGCTCCCTGAGCACCCTCTCCTTGAACCACGTTCTCCCGCAGGATCTGAGCGACGGCGAGAGCGTGCTCAATTGCTTCCCCTTCGACGACTGACCCAGGAATCTTGGTGTCTCGATTTTCGCGGAATTGCTTGCGTGCTTCGTTACGGGCTTTGTACATCATGATCTGGTCACCTGAGCTACTGTCAGTCCGTCGAGTGGCGATGAGAGGTGCGGACATACCTTTAAAGGTGTCCTTGATTGATTTCATCACTTCTTTGTACGCAAAGAGCGCAACTCTCTTGTTCTGGGCGAGCGCAGCGGCAGACATAACGCAACACTATCGATAGCGAGAGCTCGAAGGAAAATACTGAGTGACTTGCGAGTTATGGAATAGATAAGGTCGTGTGGACATACAAGGTAGAAGACAAGAGTAATTAGCTTCTTGATTTTGAGAAACAAATCGTTCCGAGCTTGGCATCGATCTCGCGGCAGCATGCTAAGTACCATGGGTACGATACGATCAAGACATCTTGTATTGATCTAGCTCAAGTTTTGCTAATTATACGTGTTTTCCAGAGAACAGCATGTTCAAACAATCAATTCCCGAACGTCTTCCTCTTTGTTGTATACAACCAGAGATGCCCGACCAATTGTGCCACGAACCCTAACCCTACGATAATACTCAGTGAACCAAAATTTTTGGGAGAGTGAATTACTCCTTCAATCGTCAGCTCGCAAATCACATTACCCATGGCGTCCTTACAGTCCGCACTGCCCCTGCCGGTGCTGCCATCTGGCTGGTCGGCCGAAAAGGACTTCAAGCCTATCGGCGAGCTATCCTCTGCCACTGCTAGAAACGTCGAACCAGTTGGCCCTCACTTCCTTGCCCACGCACGCAGAAAGCGACACAAGCGAACTTTCTCCGAGGACGAACGCATTGAGGCACAGCGCAACGTCAAGAAGGTGGAAGACGATGATGCCGGCGAGATCAGTGAGCCTGAAGACCCATTGATGCTCCAACGTGATGCAAAGGACTGGAAGGTTCGTAGCCTCACTTTCCCCCTGATCACTTCCCTCAACTCACTCTTTAACAGGGTCAAGACCACTACGCCGTCCTTGGTCTCTCCAAATACCGCTTCAAGGCTACCGAAGAGCAAATCAAGAAGGCCCACCGTAAGAAGGTCCTCAAGCACCATCCCGATAAGCGTGCAGCCACCGGCGGCTCAGAGGACGATTCCTTCTTCAAGTGCATTCAGAAGGCAACCGAAGTCCTGCTTGATCCAGTCAAGCGCCGTCAATTCGACTCCGTGGATGAAGCGGCTGACGTCGAGCCTCCATCCAAGAAAGAAGCACAGGGCAAGAACTTTTACAAGATCTGGAACAGGGTGTTTGACGCCGAAGCACGTTTCAGCAAGATCCAGCCCGCCCCGCGTTTCGGCGACGACAACAGTACCAAACAGCACGTCGAGGAGTTCTACAACTTCTGGTACAACTTCGACTCATGGCGGACGTTTGAGTATCTGGACGAAGACGTGCCGGATGACAACGAGAACAGAGACCAGAAGAGGCACGTCGAGCGCAAGAATAACAATGCCAGGAAGAAGCGCAAGACCGAGGACACACAACGATTGAGGAAGGTTGTGGACGACGCGTTGGCACAAGACGAGCGTATCAAGAAATTCAAGAAGGAGGAGAGTGCGAACAAGAACAAGAAGAGGCTTGAGCGTGAGGCGGAGGAGAAGAGGATCAAAGAGGAAGCGCAGAAGAAGAAGGAGGAAGAGGCAAGGTCGCAGAAGGAGAAGGAGGAGGCCGAGAAGGCTGCCAAAGTGGATAGCAAGAAGGCAAAAGAGGCGGCGAAGAATGCCGCGAAGAAGAACAAGCGTGTGCTTCGAGGTGCGGCCAAGGATGGGAAGTATTTCATTGATGGAGAGGCGACGCCGGCCCAGATTGATCTCGCCCTCAACGACACCGATCTGCTCATCACAAAGCTGGAGGTGGATGACTTGGCCACGGTAGCCTCGAAGCTGAATGGCAAGACGGACCCGAAGGAGATCAAGGGCATCTTTGTTGAGGAGGCGAAGAGGCTGCAGGATGCGGGCAAGATCAAGGACGGAGAGCTCAAGTCTCTGCAGGTGTGACGTTTTCTCGGATTGCATATAGACCAGTAGAGCGCTCTGTTTCAAAATGTCATCTTGGAACGGATCGTGCAGTCGGCCATACTGCCCGTCAGGGCATGTAAGATACCACGGGTACGACTGCCCCGCTAAATATACATCATGAGGATATCTCTGCAAACGAAAGAGGCCAGTGGCCTAATACAATCCCCTGCACTCTCCCGGAACGCCGTTGCCATGGTCATGAGTGACATCGCCAACCAAGGTGTATTTGTTGCATGTCCCGCTGACGGGCGGCGAGCTCATGGTCGTTGCCCTCTCGTTCTAGTTTGAACTAGTTCAGAATCCCCGTTTAGCTGATTCGAGGAATCGAGCGAGGTCATCCTACGACTCCTTCTTCGAATCGTCTCCTAGAATACCAGCCTCAGCAGCGGCCGCCTGGAGCTGCTCAACAGCGGCTTGGCTCATCCCATCCTCGTTGCCGCGATTCCCGGTCATGCTGGCCGTCGGCGCCGACGGTGCTGGATCTACTTGTCCATCTTGTGACTTATCATGGGCTTGATACCGCTGTTGATCTGATTGCTGCTGAGTTGCCTGTTGCGCTTGTAATTGTTGATGTCGCTGTGCCTCATGAGGATGAACGAGATGGATGCGAGGGGGTGGCGGCGGCAGTTCATCTGACGAATCTAGTATGCGGGTCTGGAGTGCGAGAATGTATTCTCTGAGCTGGTAATTCTCGTGCTGTAAGATTTTAAAGTCTTCCTCCATTGCGCCATAGTCCTTGACTTGCTTCTCGAGTTTGGAGATGTAAGCTTCCTTTCGCTGTCGAAATGCGCGCTACTCAAGTTAGCAAGTGCTGCTTCAACGCGTTGCATGGCTACCGACCTGAGCAGCCCGATTCTGCGCCGCCCTCTTTGTAGAAGACAGTTCCCGCTTGTTTCCGCCACGTGCCCCCATCGCCATTTCGTCCATGACCATCGGCGCTAGATATGCGTGCTGTGGTGGGCTCGGACCTCCCCCTCCCGCTATCGAAGGGTCTATTTGACCATCGCTGCTCTGCGGAGATCTTGAATTGATCGGATATGGTGTAGGCCCCGAGGACGTCTGTGTTGCTGGTTCGGAAGGATGTGAGGATGTGCCATTCTGAGCGCTCATAAGCTGGTTGCGGAGACCTACGAAAGCAATGTCAGCTCAAGACACGGCGCATATCAGTGATCAGCTGCTGACATACTCTCCTCGAACTGGTTGGCATCCTGGAGGATGAGTCAGCATGGGTGTGGTACGTTGGAGCCGTGGACAGATTTAAGAGGACAGACGGACCTGTGTAGAAGCAGTCATCCTGCCCGTGCGCGCGATCGCGTGACTGTGCGATCAAATGAGCAGCGCAGATCCGACCAGACTCAGCGCGTAATGAGTGTTTGTTCGAGTTGTTGTGCGTGCGCTGTTCAATGTGATACGCGGTACACGGCGGAGTGGATCGGTTAATGACGTGCTAGGGAGGTTCGTGAGTGAAAGTCGTGAAGGGGAGATGCTTTCGAACATCCGTCAGTAAATGGTCTGCGACAGAAGAGAGAATCATTTCGTCGCTCTCTTGTAAGGAACGAGCTTACCAGCTTGGAGGCCGTAGCTTGATCGTCGAAGTCGTGATGTGTCAGCACAGTTTTGGGGAATCGCTGCGCCTGCAGTTTAATGGGAATGCCGCCAAGACCCGGTCGGGCCTCGGATGAGCTAGTCCGATTGGGAAGCGGTAGTGGTTGCGATTCACAACAAAAGTTACCGGAGTATGTACTTCTGCTGCAAATACTGGACGCACGTTTGCATCAGTCACTCTCTGTAAAGATGATAATCAGTCGTCGACTTATTCTGTGATGAGCAACTAATCTAGTCTATGCCTGAATCCTGCTGTATCACATCGGCTGTACGAGGAGCACAGCGGCCAAAAGATGGCTGACAAATCGCGTCATCCTCACCTGCCACCTCGGACCTTTCTGTCACCGATCGCCTGTCTGCAGATGCTCCGTGACCTACAAGCTCAGCTCAAGCTTGAACACGCTGGTGTCCATTACCGGCCGTATCCAGATCCTATACCCAGGGTATCCGTCAAAACGCCGCAAGAATCCTAACTCCGTGCAAGTCCAATCACTCCTCGCGAAACACGATGCTGAGCTGGCATCACTAATACCAGCCTCTGAAGCTCCTGCCATGGCACTCTGACACCTCAATTCATCTTGCCCATTTCGAGGTCGCCAGAGTCGTCCCAGTCATCCCAGTCTTGAGTACCCAGCTTCCTTGAAATCATTATGCCTCCCACAGTCAGTCCAGCTGCTGCGAGGAACCAGCCCTCAAACCAGCCCTCAGTAAACCGAGCGTCCAAAGGTGTGCCCAGTGCTTCACCTATGACGCTGCTGACTTCAGGCGGTAGACTGCTGCGAAGTAACAAGGCCGAGCTGATCACATAGGTGCCAGCTATCTGCGATATTAAAAGCGGTAGGCTTGTTGAAGCCTTTTGTAAAAACGTCGGAAGGAATCGAGAAAAGACGCGGAATGTCTGCAATACTGCACTAAAAGATAGCAAGAGTATGACACCAGACATGGCGAAAGAGATCTGACGTGACCAAGCCTGGTAGTCTAGTGATCGATCGTAATGAGCGGTTAGCAGCGCAAGCAGATGACTGACCGGATCCGTGGTCGCAGACGTGCTGGAAAAGACTGCTCTACGGGTTGTCGACCACGAAATTGTAGCCATACGAACAATGCAATACAGGGCGAATATCGCATTGGCCATGTTGATGACTTTTCCCGTCGGCGTCATGCTCCTCTCCTGCGCCGTGTACATGCCTTGCAGATTGGCCAGTGAAGATGCCAGTGAGCTTTGCATTGTTTCGAGGCCGGCGATCTCGAGCTCAAGAGCCTGGCGCTCGTTATGACCACCACCTTTGATAGTCCCAGCGACCCGCGCGAGGAACCCTTTTGTGGGTGATGTGGGCTCGGACACGCGGCGATCAAGAGCACGTAGTCGCGATCGCTTGGTGTCCAACATGCTTTGTACCGAAGCCAAACCAGTCTCCTTCCGACTGACGTCGGTCTCCCGCAGTATTCTTTTTTTGACCCCAAAGGTTTGCCATATAGAAGACACAGCAGCGAAGCCAGCCAAAGCAGCCATGAGGGCAATGCCGATAATACCGATACGCTTCAAACAGGCCTGAAGGAACAAGCTTGTCTGTGTACCGGGCAGGTAGATCGATCTGCGCTTCAGCGTGTCGGACAGCACTGGCACGTAGGGTAAGTACCAGAAACAGCCCAGCCACGCGCCCAATACGGTGATGGTCAGCGCCGCACGTAAGATAGTTCGCCGTTGGACCCATGCGCCGACTGTAGACCAGATCTCCAATGCCGGTACAATTACGATCAAGAGCAGCAGCAGTGAAGTTAGGGTCGCCCTTAAAGCCACACCGCGAGCAGCAGGCTCGATTGTGTTCGAGATCTCACAGAGGATGAGCTCCACTAATACCGCTGACAGTCCTATCGTAGTTGTACATGCTGCAGCAGCTACTCGCTTCGCTGAGATCCGTACACTTCTTACTCTCCTCAACCAAGGAGTTGCATTGTTGTGGGAGTAGCCATGCTCTTGCTTCGCCTGTCCGGTATATGCCGCGAGCAGAGGGAGGACTTTTTGTGTGACAAGTGCTGAAACCAGCAGAAAGGTCAGGAAGAAGGGCGTGTATGAGAGTATCCGGTCCGTGTTCGGAATGTACAGGCGGCGCCGCAGATACGCAGGCTTGCAGGCATCGCAATCGTTCGTGGGAAGCATTATTGTGTTTGGCGCGAACGCAGGAATGGTATCAGAGGATAATACATCCAGACAACAGGATTGAGAAGTTGGCGAGGAACAGCAGTGTAAAGTTGAGATGCAAGGTGGTGGGTGGTGCGGTAGATTACGAAGTCAACGAGTTCCGGACCCGAAAATGCTATGAAGCTTCGTCATACCACATCAACGGTCGGTAAGTAAGGTTCAGCTAGTCTCGTAGATCCATGCCAGGCACTACCGACAGCACAACGAGAGCTGTAGAAATAACGCAGTGATACACAGTGGTTGATTTTCTGAGAGTACAAAATCAAGTGCGGTGACAATGCGTGTTTTCCTATTCGACGACGCATGATAACCCCAACAATCACTCAATTGTCCACCTCTTACGGAATGTATCTGAACTCTGGGTGTCTATACCCAAGATCGTTAACCTCAACCTCCGACTTACCCTGAAGGCGATGATCACGCTTTCCGGCCGCGCGCTGCTTGTTCTCCCACAAAATATAGAAAATACCGAACAGCGCAAGGGCTAGTGCAAGAGTTTGGGTGCTCAAATTGATGGAATGACCAATCGGATAGTCCGGTGAATCGGATGGCAGATACGTCCATGTAGCCAGAATCGCTCCTAGTGTTCCCACAGAGACGATGTACCCACCAGCAACAGCTCGAATTGCCGGGCCCGCTGAATTGTTCAGACCCCAGGAGAGGAAGGCAGGGCCGCCAGGGAAAGCGCCAATGGTGACAAAGAAGACGGCCATGTACTTGATATTAGCCGCAACATCGCTGCGTAGAACAGCAAAGCCGATTATGCCAAGAGGGGCGAACAGCGCCAGCCAAGCACCGCGCTGGCGAGTTCTGTCCGAAACAAAGGCGATGAAGATAGCTACCAGACAGGCAAGCACGTAAGGAGGTACAGTGTGCAGCTGTGCCTTGGTGGCCGTCCAGCCCAGGTCGTTAAGGAGTGTCGGCATGAACAGCGACAATGACTGAACGGTAACGTTGATCAAGAAGAAGCCGAAAGCGCAGACATTGCTGTTGACGTTGAAGATAGCTCTCTTGATATGGTGCCATTCGACCTTTTCATTCGGGTTTGCCTTGTGTTCGAGGAATAGTCTTTGAGAAGCGATATATTTCTGACGTTCTGTAAGAAAGGAGGCGGTTTCTGGATTCTTTGCCATGAGCCATGGCGCAATGCCGCCAGCGATCATGGTGACCTGAAGACGTCAGACTACCAGAGAACCTAGGATTCACGCAAGAATGAATAAGACTCACCAGACCCTCGAAGAAGAAGATGTTGCGCCATGTCCCGATTTGAGCACCAGCAACACCCCACGTCGGAATGCGCGAGAGACCAGTTGCAAGAAGTCCACCGAATGCACCCGCCATGGACGCAGCCGAGACGAAGATGCCAATGCGGAAGAGCAATTCTTGTCGGCGATAGAAGCAGCTCAAATAGAAAGCAATTCCTGGCATCGTCCCACCCTCAAACAGACCAAGCAGCGCGCGCATCGCCATCAGCTGCTCAAAGTTCTTGACGAAGGCGGTGCACAAGGAAATGAGACCAAAGCCGAGAACCAGGAACGGGATCCACCATACCGGACCGATCTTCTTGAGCAGGATATTACTGGGTACTTCGACCAGACCATAGGTGATGTAGAAGACGGTAAGGGCCCAGTTGAATTGGTAGCCCCTGAGTCGGAGGTCTGGTCCAAGACCTTGGATGCGCGCATTGCTACAAATATGTTAACTTCAAGTTCGCATCCGAAGGCATTCGGTGTTCGACTGACCCAATGTTTGCTCGATCCAAGAAGCATAGGAGGTATAACACTGTCATCAAAGGAACCAAATTCCAGTCAATTTTTCGGCGCACAGCAGTCTCTTCCTCGATAGTCCATTCGGCCTCCAATTCCCCGGAAGCCCGATCGCTATCCACGAAATCCGCCTTCTCGAACTCTGTCTTTTCGGTTGCCATATCGTGCTGAACCGCGGACGTTGTGGAAGCGAGGGCGAAGTGAATGAAACAGGACGGTAAGTGCTCGATTCGCAAGCGAAGGATGGATAGAGTACAGACGTGAAGGGCGGGACATCGGTCATGATTATGAACGAACACCTGAATCGCCAAGATACGCCCTCTCCGCTATTCCTCTTGGCGTTTGCGTTAGCGACTCGCCTCCGACAGCGCGAGCAGAGGCAAAAGGTGTGGCACCCCGCAAAGCTGGGGGTTCCCCGTGTGGGGAGCCATACCGAAGACTTGCTTTGCATGTCCCTCGTGGCTTTTGACGGCTGATGTCGCCGTGATAAACGGCATCTCATCTTTGCCTTTCCTCCGCTGCTCCCATGCACGACTGCCGGGGCTTTGGGTCACGACAAGCTTCTGCGTGCATTTGCCCATGCGTCTCCGCCCTCTTGTCTTTTCAGTGTGACCTGAGCACAAACAATGATGCCTCTGCACACGGCAGAGGGCCAAATTGCTTGACCGATGGCTTTGGCGAATGATCCCGACGACAGGTAAGCTGAGAATCGGGCATCGTGGATCATGGCGGGGTAGTCAAAGGCTGAAAGGCCACTGGCCTCGTTCGCAGTAAGTCTCATTGGTGACGTTCTGGCTGTTCAAGGACCAACAGAATGCATTCAGCTGGGACGATGCAATTGACGACGATTCCTGGAAAGCTGTTTGACACGAAATACTGCATGCGAGGAAGTGACCACAAGACAGACAGGCCCAGGGCTGTGGAACTTGAGGATTTTTGGTGGGCAGGCCTTACCGAGCGTCCGCGTAAAAATTCCTCCTAACAAGCTATCGACCTCACAGCAAATTTACAATTTTTCCCTGACTGACCGAAAACCAACCTCTGGCATCGTCACTAGAATTTCTTGCCTACAAGAATGGACAGCGACACCGAAGAGAAATTGCTGGCTCAGAGTCTGCTGATTGCTGCTGCAAAGCACGATGCAATTGCTGTTCGAAATCTTCTCAAATCCACCTCTGCTAACGTTCAGGATGCTGAGACCGGTTACACGCCACTGCATGCTGCCATAGCGGCTTGTGACTCGAAAGCGACCGACCGCATAGCCGGCGTTCAGAATTCTCCCCTCGATGAGAACAAGGTCGCGGAAGTGGTCACTCTCCTTCTCCAGAATGGTGCCATCTGGAACGACCTTGATCAGAATAACGAGACCCCTGGGTGTATCGCTTTCAGAATTGGTCTAAAGACAGTATATGATCTCATCGTGGCTGCGGGAGTCAGAGCGGAGCTCTTGCTCGATAGGCTCGCCGCAATTCCCGATGAAGAGGATACGAACAATGACGGAGACGACGAGGGTACAGAGGGCAATGATCATGCACTCCTCATGTCTGGCCAAGCAGACGAAACTAAGCATGTGACCACACTAGAAAAGGAGACTGAGGCCCATGGTGGTGCGCGTCTTCCGAACACTAGTGGTCAAAATGGGGAGCCACCTGAAGACTACATTGACCATTGGGATTCCAACAACGACTTTCTTCGCTCCAGTCTGCGCTTCACCGATAAGCAGCTTCTCGATTCATCCTCCAACGCAGTCATGATGGATTGGGAGACTGAGATCATGGCCCGCCATGCTTCAACTCTCATTCCAAGATCTGGCCTTCGTGCCATGAACGTCGGTCATGGTATGGGCATCGTCGACACAGAAATTCAAAAGCATCACCCCGCAGAGCACCACATCATCGAAGCTCATCCAGCCGTGATCGAGTCTATGCGTAAGAACGGCTGGTTTGACAAGCCCAATGTTCATATTCATCAAGGTAGATGGCAAGATCTCGTGCCCAAACTTATCGATCAAGGGGTCGTCCTGGATGCCGTCTACTATGACACTTTTGCAGAGGATTATAGCGCACTCCGGGACTTCTTCAATGAAGCCGTTATTGGACTGATGGACTCTAAAGGATTGTTCGGCTTCTATCACGGATTAGGTGCGGACAGGCAGGTCTGCTATGACGTATATACTAAGGTAGTGGAACTTGATCTGATGGATGCTGGCCTGGAGACGGAATGGGAAGAAATACCCGTACCCACGATCAAATGGGAGGGTGTCCGAAGATCGTACTGGAACGTTGACATCTACCGACTACCGGTCTGCAAATTCGTGGGCTGACAACCGATAATGGTATTTATCACGTATGAGATTAATAGTTACGAGAGCACATTCGTAGCTCAATAGCCCGAATGCTGTGGGTTACTGGTCAAATCAGTCGCGAACCTGATCACGATGGTTTGGCCACGGTACAGCACAAGCGCAACTGGTCTTGAATCTACTCATGGTAGTCCATTCGCCGCTGGCTGCGGGATCAGATATTAGCAAGACTTCAGTCAGGCCCCGAGCCATGTCGTCCAGATCGTCCTGGAGCAGTATCGTCAGCTCATGTCGCCCTTCTCTCGGATTTGGAACCCATCGGTTGGACACGCTCAATCTTTGTCTGCTGCAAATACAAGCGGCAAAGTTCAGCTTGCTGAGATACAGTGAGTCTGTGATTCCACCATGCAAAAGCAGCGAAGTCCTGTCAGAGTGCTCTATCATGAAAGATTCGACTTCGATCAAGACAAGAAGATACTGTTAACACATCAAATATAGCTATAAACCAAACAGCTTCGTTCCATGAATTATCTCCCACTTCCAGCATGTCTGCAGATAGGACCTTCTCACGGATGCACGATAATCTGTGGGCCACCTTTGGCGGCCACATAGTCATCGAGAGCGGCATTGATTGCATCAACCTGTTCCAAGCCTTCGACGACCCTGTAATTGCCAGTTCGTACGTTTCCACTCTTGAGCCATGCTGGTATGTGGTTCCAGAACGCTTTCTCATGTGGCGCGAGACCTGCACTCGACGCTTCCACAAATTGTGCGCGGCATTTCGGGCGTTGGCCTGTGATGGCTTCTGGCTGTTCGATTGGATGTACCGTCAATAACTGACTCGGTCCACTTTCGGAGAGCAGCGCCGTGGCGAGCTCAAAGGTCATGCTACGACAGTCGTAGATGCGTTTCACGCCATCCCGACCAGTGATAGCGTGGATTTGATGCACGATCTCCGCCTCGGAACCGTGTCTATCGACAACATGGGTGGCGCCCATCTCGATAAGCTGCGCCCTGTTGTTCTCTCCAGCGACGACGATGATACGTCCAATGCCAGCGAGTCTAGCAAACTGCACGCCAAACTTTCCGACGGCAGTACCCCCTCCAATGATGACCAGTGACTCCTCCGCGGTTGTGCTGGCCTGAGCTTCCCATGGCGGAGGCCAATTGAAACCCTGATCAGAGGTGAACATGACCATAAAGGACGTCATGAGGTTCGTTGGTAGTGTGACGACTTCATCAATAGTGAACCCTTCAGGTACCTTAGCGAGTGGAGTTGAAGATAGGACGGCATATTCCTGCAATCCGGATTGGTCTGCATAAGGTCCCATCACATTGGCCAGCCCAAACACCTCATCTCCTCTCTTGAAGTCCTGTACGAGATTGCCGACCTCTTCAACGACTCCCCCAACATTGGAGCCGAGCACGTATGGCAGGTGTTCCGTGATATAGAGACCCCAGTCTCGGCTGTATGCATCGTGAGGAAGCACTGAGACCTGTGATCAGCTTCGGTCCTCTGTGATGTGGAGACCGTTCGTGATCAAGATTTGGACTCACACATAGTGGCAAGAACTCTGATGAGGACTTCATTCTCCTTTGGGCTCGGTATGGCACGAGTACCGAGCTCCACCGGCTTTCCTACTTCTTTGACGAGGACTGCTCTTTGCTCCTGGTTCTTCATGTTAATTTCCGAGATCAGTTTTGCTGCGGAGAGTGGTAGTGGAAAGATCGCAATATCTGAACATTCTTGTTTCGTTGTCTATGAGATGCTTGCTTCTTCTTATACTCGCAGCGCAGTAGCTGCTTGTCAGCATCTCGACGCCACCTGCAACGTCGGCAAAGAAGGAATCAATCATTGAAGGCTGCAGTATACAGCATCACCTTCCAACGTCGTCGGACGCACATTTGCTCCGACTGGATTATCAAGCACAGACTGATCATCGTTTCTAGCCGATTATCAGGTTTTGGTGTTGCGATGAATCAGAAGGCGTAGCGCCAAGGTTGCTGTCTGTCGACTGATCCTGAAGTGCAGCAACGCCAACCGTTCATCGATATGTGATCTTCTACACCTGTGTGCAATGATGCGGAGGAATCGATGAGGACTGATCAATCGATACGGCCGCATCGTTCGCTGCCAAGCTTCATGCCAAGTCCTCGCTGCTGACAAAGACCACGAAAGCCAACCCATTTCAGAAAGTAAAGGAAGGGTTTGGGTACGGAGACTTGCGTGATGGTTGTGACGAAAACCAGCGAAACCCCGATACAGAAACAGGGTGATCACAATGTACGAATGGTACGTGGAATTCAATATGTCGAGTGGTCCGGCTTACGGAATAGCACGTGACGCCGATGTTAACGTGGTCGGCAAGCTCGTTAGTCATGTAACCTCGGTAGTCAAAACACGTCAAAACGCGGTCTCCTTTCTCTGAACGCGTCTTATTCCACAACTTTGTATTACAATGACGTTCCAAAATGAAGGCAGAGTGCTTCTAG
>JARDAA010000019.1:0-157572 GCA_029448695.1 Elsinoe perseae
TCACACTTGCGCAAAACCAGATCTGGGAGACATATGAGGTATGGCAGCCATCGAGAGTATAAATGCTAGGACGTAGTTAGGGACAGCTCATACAGACCATACGTTTGTGCATAGCTAGATTGAATAAACAAAACAAAACAACAAAACAAAACAAGGGACAGACGTTACACCACTGTTAATGGTTGCTACCACCTGGTGCCGCTTCATTGCATATCCTGACGAACATCGAAATGAATGAATGGACCATATTCTGCGTCATGGAAAGAACCAATCTTTAGGTCAGCCTGGTCGAACATACGCTGCTGTGCTAAAAAGGTACCTGAATGTACAGCATGATCAAGACCGTGAGGATCGGATCCAGGCGTTCAGGGCCGTTGTCGGTACGCTGATACCTCTTTTTGAACCATTCTCCATGGATGCCCTTGCAGGGACTGTTGCTGAGAAGACCCGCAAGGTACGACTGTGTCACACTCTCTTCGCTCCATCATGCGCTTGCCCGAGCAATTTGACCGCCTCGTGCAAGCAATTCACTTATCGTTACGGGAATCTCTTGCAACAAAAGGAATGCTTGCGTCATTAGCAGGCGAGTTGCGCTGTCTATATATCGATGAGACGCTTGAGCACAAGTTCATTGCATAGAAGTGCATTGAATTACTGTCGCATGCGGGTGTTCTAGAAAGTGTCTTTGTGCAAGAAGCACTCCAGGAACACGAAGACAGAAGATAAAAATGGCAGAAGTAACAGCTATGCTACCTGAGCACGTAGAATATGCTCACAACCACTGGGAAGAGCACCATTACCTGTCGAAGCCATCTTCTGAAGATCATGCTATGCTACACAAGTTCTTAGTGAGCCACTTCCTACGCTGGCCTGAAGCTATGGGCTGGCTAGGTCACCTGTCCGATACGATCACATAGACCGATATATTGAGTTCTACGTCTTAGGTGGGCCATGAAGAGACAATGCGAATAGATTTCAAGCTGACTTTCACAGGCTCCCGCGTCAACGCCCGATCTCGCCGCCTTCCTCTCAGATGCCAAACGATTCATAGCCCGAAACCGTACACACATACAGTATACAGCTTCGCAGACATACGCACCGGCACTAGTGTTTGCGCCGAGCCGGAGTGTGGTGAAAACGACATGCTGGAATGAAATGCCACCCCGGATCTCGATATTTCCCAGAGTGCCGAAAAATTGGAATGCGATGCAGCTCAAGCTCAAGGGACATGAAAGTTGAGTGAGCTCTGTCTGCTTCTCGCCGGACGGCAAGCAGGTAGCGTCAGCATCTACTGACAAGATGGTGCGCATCTGGAATGCAGAGACAGGAGCAGGAACATGCAAGCTTGAGGGTCATGAAGACTTGGTGAGCGCTGTCTGCTTCTCGCTAGACGGCAAGCAGGTCGCGTTGGCACCTCCTGACAAGACGATGCGCATATAGGATGTTGAGACTGGAAAGGAGCTAGGAAAGCTCCAGCAGCAAAAAATACCAAGTAGATTCACTTGTACGTCCGCTGCTGACACCGAGGAAGTCGTTGAGGCTACTGTATCAGGTGTATTGAGATTCGTCAAGACAGCGATGACTAGCCGAAGAGCCGTAACACAAAGAATCACCATGCAGGCGGGTAGTCGGAGTTGTGCGAACCGTAGGCCTCCCTGGAACTTGGGGGCAAATGGAAAGTGAAGCTCAGCATCGGCCACCGAGCCGGCGGTCATTTGCCTAGCATACTTGGAGACCAATCGCTTTTCAGTGAAGTGGGCTTGCATCATACTCGCTCAATGCGCGGCCGCGGACTGTCCAGCTCACCAGAGTCGCAGGAATGGGGGAACTTCTTGCTCATCTGACGCAACGATCGAACAAGAGCTGACTAGATCCTTGCAGAAACACTTGTCTTCTGGTATGGCAACATTCGATACTTCACGAGAAGTTCTGCACGGAAACGGCTGATCGACGTTCCGCCTAGCAGGATGTGCCGCCAAGCCAGGATTGACTGTAGTGGGTAATTCATCAGCGCCGGAGCTCCCACCTAATCTGCACCCCATATCGAACAAAGTCGTTAAGTTCGTTCCAAGCCAGACCTTGCTCTGCCGTATAGTTTCAACAACACGGACGTAAGTAAACCAAGTGACACATGCAGTAAATCATCATTCTTCTTCACTCTCTTCTTCCTCTTCGACTGCTATTGTGGCTCGAGGCTCATCGTCTTCCTCTTCTAAAGCGTTAAGCATGGCAAGTTCGAGCTCTTTATCATCGTCGCCGTCCCCGTCAGCTTGACCGTGAATTGAGCTCCTCCGCCTAACGGGAGCGGGATGAGATGGTTGATCTCGCTTAGATGCTGCTGGCTGAAATCTTGCTGGTGAGCCGAGGGAAAGGTGTTCGACATCTTCGTCTTCGACATCGTCATCGTGAGTATGGCTGTGTCCATTGCTGGCAGTCTGTGTGTCGTCCTCGTCCATAGTCAAGTCATTGCTGTTAGCTGGTCTAGGCCTTAGAGCGTGGTCTTGATGGGACGTTCCATGATCAGGTGATGCTGTTCGACTTCCCGGGCTGGATGCCGCTGATCTCATAGATATAGGAGCACCACCTTGTAACAAGCCAAGACCTGCACTGCGCTTTACCACTGATTTGTGACTTAGGGGGTCGTCGAAGACGAGGCCGCCGTCATCGTCGTTCTCGTCATCTGCGACATCGTCCAGCACGATGTCTTCGACTGCAGGCTTCTGAGGCTTGCGTGTGCTTTTGATAGAAGAGACCTGATCTTCTGGCATGTTGGCGACTCGCTTAGACGCAGGCTTTGGGTTCGCTGCCACGGAGGTAGATGTATGAGCCTTTGATTTTCGATTCGGCATCATAGGATTAGCTGATCTCCTCGCAGGACGCGAGACGGGTGTTCCTTGTGACGACGGAGCATGTGACACTGTATAAGAAAGGGCCGGACTGTTTATGGTCGAAGCAGGCTGGTGGCTGCGTATGGGCTTAGTATCCGGCGGCGTCGCGGATATGTAGTGCCTGTAATCGAACGGATTGTCTGGATCTGCCTCGCCATCTTCTCCAGGCTCTTTACTGTTTTCGATCTCCCCCTCTGCCATTATGGCGTCCATTGCAGGTATCGTGGTGTACTGCTCCGCCAACTTTGCACTGTCTTGCTCCCATGGCGTCTTTGCGAGATTGTACACAAGAGCTGCTTGCAGAGACTCCAGCACAAAGCCATCTCCAGACTCGTCTGACACCAAAACTAGTGTACAATTGCTGTCACCAGGCTGACCCTCGTACTCGTAAGTGTCCTCTCCATCTTTTAATGTGAGCTTTGTCCGGTCATGATCTCCATCATTGGTGATGCTCTCAGCAACGTTGTTGCTATCTGTAACTATAGGCTTATGGTTGAAACTAACTGCCGTCAGATTATCATCAGAGGATAATTTGGTGATGCTGTCGCCGAGCCGGACTGTACAGGAGCCGCATGTCCGAATGTCGAACGGCTTCGAAGATGCTATCCCAGTTGCCATTGCCTCATACTGTGCTGCTTGTGCGCATCGGATCGAGAAGAGCAATCACTCGTCGGCAAGGAGTTCGATTCGAATGAGAGATGCCAGATAGGCAATAGTGGATACGTTTACGCAATTTACTTCATCCATAGACTAGGCTACACGTGTTGTAGTCGGCCGATCAGCCGACGTTCTACCGGTTTCCTCATTCCTTTTTGTCTACATATTAGATAGACACTTTTGGATCCATCGGATTCCCGTTCTATTTAATTTACTACTAAGTGCTCTGATCCTGCGTCGAGATGTGGCCCTGGCGGTGAACACGTGATTAATCCTTCAACAACATGCTATTGAAACCCAGCCCCTAATTCGGAAGTATAGCCCTCACTCATGGTAACCTCCATCCTGCCTGTCGAAGAGCGACGTAACGATGGTTGTGGCTGCGCTCTGTGGCTCAGCTCATCCTTTCTCGCCTATTCTTGCACCGAGGAACTGCTCGA
The DNA here is from genome assembly GCA_029448695.1 of Elsinoe perseae. Classification (NCBI taxonomy): domain Eukaryota; kingdom Fungi; phylum Ascomycota; class Dothideomycetes; order Myriangiales; family Elsinoaceae; genus Elsinoe; species Elsinoe perseae. Next base: position 3,986 of record JARDAA010000019.1, read on the forward strand.
CAATGGTCACTCCGTTGCGGACAGCAAGTTTGGCTGGCCTTTGCCGGCCGGTTATTCAGCCGGCTTAAGCCGACGCTAGTCCTGCAAGTTACTACTATCTTAGCTAGTTTGAGCTACATAGACTACGGCCATCAAGTTTACGTGCACTTATCGAGATCTACGAACCCCTACTGCACCGTGTTCGGCGTCACACCACAATCTGCAAAGACGCGCTTGCAAACGTAGGGCTGGGACAGGGCGGAGTCGCTGTATTCGGGTTGCTGCAAAATAGTCTGCTTGCAGGGAGAATTGTTGATCACCAATTTTGATCACGACCGTCTTACGGAGCAGCGAAGTTTTACGCATGGGTTCTTGTGTTTGTACGAATGACTCGCGATTTGATTTCACACCATCAGCTGTTCTCAGTCTGCACGAGCTGTATTCCCCGCAGCCACGAATCCAGCCAAGTCCCTCTGAAGCAATGCTCATGACAGTGTAATTAGTACAAGAATGGATGAGGTATCGGCATCTGCTTTCCACATTCATTTTGACCTTTGGTGGTCATGCATCGCAACATTGTCTCGAGCCAAGATTCAGCGCCATACACTTGACTGCTCTGCGGTATATGTGTCGCAGCAGTACAAGACGCATGCTCTTCAATAATCTTAGGCGCGTTGGTGTAAAAAAAGGTCATGCGTCCAGTTCTGCCATAGCTGACCAATGCTCCACCATAAGCCACGTACGAGCCACGGTAAGCTGCAGGTAGCCAGATGAAGGGCTCCCCGTTGAACTTGATCCAATTTGCATTGACTCCTGATGTCAATACAGACGATGTGATCATCGGCAAATCGTCCTCGACACGACAATCATATCGCTGGATAGTCGTTGTCGCCACGGACAAATCAACTCTCTCACCCTCGACGTCGATGCTTTGACTATTAGCTGCGAAAGACAAGCTCGGTGATGGTGTCGAACACGACCTTGTAAGGAGTGGGCGACCCGATGCGACCTCCCACACTCGCACAGTGTTGTCGTATGATGCTGATGCTAGCAGTGACCCGTCAGGTGAGAAGACGGCATTGATGACCCAAGCGGTGTGACCTTCGAGGGTCTGCTGGCACTTGCCCGTCGACACTTCCCACACCCGCACAGTTTTGTCGTCTGATGCTGATGCCAGCAGTGACCCGTCAGGTGAGAAGACGGCATTGATGACCCAAGCGGTGTGACCTTCGAGGGTCTCGCGGCAAGCGTCCCACTCCTCTGGTAGTTGCGGTATGATGAAGGGCGGCTCACTACGATCCTCGTAGAACGTCGTGCGAATCAGACTGTTTGTAGGACTAAACAAGATTCCCCCATGATAATGTTGGAGCGGTGCTTGCTCCAGTATGCTCGAGTTAAACATCGTAAAGCGCCACGCATCACTCAAGAAATCTGTTAGGACGGGGGATGGATTGATGGTCTATGGCAGATCAGAATTAGCGGAGATCACTCGTCCGCACGTCTACCATAAGTGACATACCTGGCACATCTCCATCCAAGTATCGAGCTGACGTATCGCATCTGCCGACTGCGACAACAGTGCCATTACTTCCAGCCAATGCAGGAAATGTTTTCTCAGAAAGTCTATCACCTCTTGACAGTCCTCTGACTGCAAAGCAGACTCTTTTGCATGCTTCGTCCAGAACGTACATGCATAACGGAGGGCTGGTGAAAGCCTCTCTTCGAAGCATGCATGACCTATGTCATGGAGAAGAACCCCAGGCGAGGCGAGATCGCAGATATCATACTTCAATTTCTGGCGCATGAGTGTTAGGCAGCACTTGAGAAGCTTTTTGTGAGTCTCTGGCTGAGAGACTAACAGACGTGGCTCGCTTTTGGTCCGCTGCTCGTCGATCAGGAAGTCTCGGAATGATTGGTGAATGAGAGTCAATGGCTGACCAATGTCCGTCGGTGTTCTGACGACAGACCGAAGACTTCTGATGTAGTGCTCCACACGTTTGTTGGTGACAGACGTGCAAGAAAGCAAAACATCGAATTGTGACAAAGCAAGACCGTCAAATAGCAGGATGAGAGCACCGATGATATGTTGTTGCGAGGAAAGAAACACAGCCCGTTCTTGGTGCTTGTATTGCTTGACACCAGCGAGAAGGAGTGTCGTGTACATCGAGTCGAGGTGAGAAAAGCCATCGGACAATGTGTGACTTCCATCTAACATGATCTCTATCTGAGCATAAAGCGTGAATATCGAAGGCCCATTGACATTTCGACGTATAGTTTCAGCGTAGATGAACAATCCGTCCGCTTGTTGTACGATGTGCTCGATAATCAAGTCTGGGACGGGCTCCTCGGTGTGATAGTGAATCTTTCGGATCTCATCAAGACCATCGCTCAAGAATAGAAATATATCTCGGTCAACCTGTTGTCGATCCACTTCATGAAGAATCAGATCATGCTTCCGAATAAGAGGTTCTTCCGAGAACGCGTCAAGTATGTCAGGCTCTTCTCGACTGGTGATGAACAAGCGGACGTGCAGATGTGCAAGGGTCTGAGTCGCACTTATCATGCGGATAACGGAGCGCATCTTGTCTTTTTCCTCGCACTCGTCCAATGCATCTAGAATGACGAATAGTGTCTGTGCTTCTTCAAACCCATCGAGACGCCGTTGCAGAGGTTCAATGATAAGGCGGTCGAATTGCTTGCTCAATTCACCCGACTTTCCCAGTTGGGGTCTCTCCTTCAATATCGTCCACAGAGCTTCGCAATAATCGACATCTCGGACGGCAAGCTGGTATGCCAGTGTCGAGAAGAGATCTCCGGTTCGAGAGAGTCGTTCGACGTTGCGTACAAAGAAGAAGCTCGCTGTGGGCAGCTCTAATGTGTCGAGCCACTCTGCCACCGATTTGGCTATCGTGGTCTTTCCGGTACCGGCCATTCCTCTCAACCAGAAGATAGTTTCCGCATTCGGATCTTTAACCCAGTGCTGGACGTCGAGGAGGAGCTCTTCACGGGTTCCCTCTTTACAGCCATGACGAGATTTTTGCTGCTCATCGGCCGCGTAATCATGTGCCGCTTCGGGAACGTTAGCTAAGGTGGAAAGCACAACCTGCTTATGTTCCTCCACCTTCGCAACGAGTCCATTCAGTTCGCTCTCTAGCTTCTGGCAGTCTACATCTTTGGCTTCCAGGTCTGTCAAAAGGTTGGATCAATCGTCGGCTTGGAAGATGTCGCAATGGTATTGCTTGATGGCGCCTCGCTCGGCTTGACAGACAGCGCGTATCTCAATCTCGAGTATTAGAATGTACAACTGGACAATCTCCTCGCTCAGCTGTCTCCGCAAGTCCTTTCCCCTACTACCTGTTGCCTGCTCTTGCAGTCGCCTCTCCTTTTCTTTGTATCGGACAATCGTAGGCGTGGTAACGTTCAAGCTTTTGATAAGCTTCTGGCTCTGTTCACCCGGCGCAAGAAGGAACTAGAGACAGAATTCTCGTCAGATATTGTTTTATGCAACAAGAAGCAATTGGCCAAATGATCGTGGTTACGCACTGGCAGAAGAAGACTGACTGCCGACCAAGCTATGGCGGCATGTGGCTCTTGCCCAGCGGCTACGCCGATAAAGCCTTGCAGCCGGCTGACGATGTCCAGCGTCTGCTGCCATTTTCCGCTCTGTCCATGCTTTGTTCTATACTCTCGCAGTTTGACTTTCGCAAGGCCTTGCAATTCGTGGGGCGAGAAGCTATGTTGAGAATCCAGCTGCGCATTCCCGGTACGTGTCGTAGTCGCGAGCTCGGCGCTTTGTGCATCGCTGAGGATACCATCATATCTCGAGACCTAGTGGTATCCGGGTCAGTTTGACCTATTATTACAGGAAACAACACTGCGAGCCTACAAGATTCGTGTTCGTCTTTCGAAGTTCCTGAAACGCCTTGTCCCACAAAGTTTGAGGTGTCGGCTCCGAGATCGTGCTATCCACCAAAGACTGTCTAGATTCGAAGGGATCGTCGAGGGTAGATGCTGGATCCTTTTTCTTCCAAAATCTCCTCCACTTGCGTTTCGCCATGGTCTGGGTATTCCCCGAGGAACATAGACAACACTATGTCCTGCAAACGTAGGTGTATGTTAGCTAAATCACGACATCTTGAATATTCGAGCTGAGAATACGAGTCAGCTTGGTGATGCGTTGGCATATGCATATGCCTTTTCAAATATTGCGCAGCCAAGTTGGAGGAGCTGACCCTCGGCGCGAATTAGAATGAGCTACGTGCTTGGTGCGGCCAATGAAGAGCCCGCCGTATAGAAAAGCCCGCCATGTAGCAAAGCCCGCTATATAGGAAGACCTGCCATGAGCAGATCGGGACCTTCTGTCGATCAGTGCAGGAAAAAGAAGCACTGAGCAGAAACCAGCTAAGCCAGCAGCCGCAATCTCCATTTCCGCTGACTCCATTTCTGACGCTTTCGAATTCCCTGTATGCTCAGTACGTGAACGTGTCGTTTTCTTCTGCTTTTGCTCGTGTGCCCTCTCTGCCATAACATTGTCTCTGTAGCCCGTCGACTTCGCTTGTCCGAGCACACGATTCTTTGTCACCTTCGTACCGCCCTTTCGCTATTCTGCCGTAACAACACCGCATTCTCGTCTTGCAAAAGCGCTCGATCTGCAAACGCTTGTTCGGCGGCTTTGCGAACTTTCTGCATGAATGTCTTCGATCCATCACCAAGCTAGGCTGCTGCTTGTTCAATATCATTACGGATCTTGCGCACATCCTGCGGCTCCGTTGGTGTCAGTGGAAGGAGTGCGGGCGAATCTAGATCTTCGTTCCGTGCACTGTCCCCTGACCGACGCGGTCGGAGCTGAGCCGGCGGCCGAGCCAAAGTCATTCCCTCTTTCTACCATACGGCACGGATATTGCGTTTGCAGATCGCTTTATGTCTGGTATCACTACAGAGCCGAGTCAAATGTGGCTTGCTGATCATCTCGACGCTGCCCCTTAGCAGCTTCTCTCCATTCTTCGTGAACGATACGCTGTTTTCAAGGGTCCAACCGCTGCCACATCACAAGGCTGCAGGCGATGGGAAGTATTCGGAGGAAGTCGACACAGTGTAATGTTATTCTCAAAGCAGAAATCTATGATCTGGTACGTTTCGTGGGACGCGAAGCCATCACTGATTAGTATACTGGTCGTCCGTCAGCACGCGCTCTGTTTTGAGTGGTCAAAGACGTGCTGCACCCAGTACAGACTAATAGTGGCATTTGTGTAGCCAGAATCACTGCAAGCATAATGCATGCATACAGTGTGCGAAGAATTGTTCGAGCCGCGCGATATAGTCTGATTTTCTGCATAAGCTGCCAAGCCTAAGGTGGCTACATTCACTACAATCCACAAAGACGATGGCCTTGCCATTACATTAGAAGGATCTACCATTGCCACAACCACAATGATAGAGCGTAATCTTCTCTGATGTACGAAGGCGCCTAAGTGCTACAAGTAGTCGATGCGATGACGTAGATCGCGTATGAAGGTGGCTTAAGGTAGAAAGCCTTACCTTCGCGGTGTTTTCGCCCCTGCACTCGCCTCTTAGGAATCGCGAACTAACGCTGAACGCTGAACCCGAGAGCCATCGGTCCAGACCTTGGCGAGGGTGAAAACCTGATTTCGACCGAATGGTTGACAAGTATTGCCTCATTAGGGGTCAATTCCGGTAGCTATCTCGCTCCTGTCTCGCAGATTGCAGCTACGTTTAGATTCGCTACACGGTTGGTCCTCGTGTATTTCAGATGTATCTGATTTCCTCAAAAATGAGATCACTACCTTGATGCTGTCCAGCAAACTTTTTGAAAGACGTAGCCTCCCACGTACAACGTCGTCACTTCGCGGCTAGTGTACGAGGGCTTTCACTGTCAAGCATGGGATTGCAGAACGATGTGTTCCCGGCTGGCTTACAGGACTTCGCACCCTCCCTAAATGTCGAGCAAGGGCTATTGTATTACTCCCCAGTAAACAGCTGTCTCTCCTTGCGTGATGGATAGGACAATCGATCTCTGCATATCGGCAAGCATATCGGCAAAACTGCTTACAAAAACTGGCAGTTGTAGCTTGCCATGGCGCACCCATTTCGTTCGCAAAGAAAGAATCCACAAACGATCCGAAATCTGGGACAGTTGAACATCGTGGGAGCAACACATAGATTAGTTTCCCTAAATGCTTTCTCCTGCCCCTGGTTCCACTCAAGCATCTGCTTGTTCGCCCTCTGCTAAAGCTATAGACGCCTTGTCAACTGCCAGTAGGTGATACTTGCGTCGTCATCCGCATAATGCAATTTTCGATAGCGCCATCTATGATGTTTCCTGAGTCATCATAGATGCAATTTCGACCCGAGCCGAGCACTGCTGACTTCTTTGCTATGTCTAATGTCTCATATCAGCATGCCAAACCCATACAACCTCTTCATTGAACGGATCATCGCTGCTTGTCGTTTGGCGTCTCGATGCGAGTTTGAAAAAGCCGACGCGCATCTGCAACTTTCGTCAAAACGTTCTTTAGGAGGACTAGGCGCTGGTTTCAGCGCCTCTGATAGAAATGTCTCATCCCTATGGTAACATTTCCGGCGCCTCTAGGATTGAAGTCCATTTACTTGCTCACTTCAGCCCATCTCATTTCGTAAATTGCTGGGATTCTGAAGTTGATATGTAGCAGCGTAGTCTACTGATATATCATTGAGGCTACATAGGTGAGTAGACTAATAGCTGCCTCCTACGACTGGGGGTCGAAGCTTTCGAACGGCCACGTCATGCAATGAAATCTGCTGGAGCCACGATACTGAATGTCCTCTACGACTGCAGAGTATTTCCACATAGCCCACTTGTAGTGATCTAAAACAGACATCCTCGAGAGTTTCGTCTGCGACATCATCCTGTCACATGGAAAATAGATGACCTCATCCGTTGAGATGAGCATTGGACTACACGCTTGGATGACGATTCACCGAGAATGCTGTAATGTCCGACCAGTCTGTGGAGCGAGTGGCAGACAATGCAGTCGAAGTGTCGCAAGGCTGTCCCTATAAACAGACTTACAATGCGCCGATGACCAACTGTGATGTGTACGTATCGTACCCTTCAATAAAGAGCCATTGATCTTTCATTGTAACTCGAAGAGGTGAGCATAACTACGGCGTCGGGTTGACAGCGACCCCGACATCGTCGCGCTTTTCGATTGGTATGGTTGCCGCGGAATGGCAGGGTCGGAGGGCTTGGGAACGATCGAATCTGTCACACGAATTGCCAACGAAGCAGCTACTGTCCATCAGTCGAGATTTCGATCTTCAACACCAAATGTCTTACCCGCCCCACCGCAAATGACAGGAATTGATCCCATCCACGCAGATGGACCGTGGGGAACAGCTGCTTTTGGAGACAAGACCTGTGCGTTCCGGCTTGACCTTTGTTGTCATCGATGTTACCGAGCGTGCAGCAGAGCTTGTGGTCGACTTCTCTAGCTACCTGTCAGTAGTCGCTGTCAATGTTCCTATCCGGAGGCTGACTCTTAGTAGATGTCACTTTATTCCTGCGAAGCTGTAGACCAACATCTATGGGACTCGGTCCAAGGCTGCTCGATGAAACCGGATTGCACAGGGGAGCTGGGAATGCCACCGAGAAGGTTGTCTGACATGCATCGAAGCAGCTGACGTCCATCAGCGAACGACACCGTATTTACTTGACGAGATCAATGCCCTCCAAATGCGGTGCCACAAGTATTTCTCGTGAGCCGACAACGCGAACAAGTATTCAATGTAGTGTTTGAGACTGACGAGACGATAGCGTGATTGAATTGTAAGAAATAGCGTGTTGCGATAGAAAAGGCGCTCAAGTCTGTCCGCGCCATAGTGTACGACGTGCCGCGGTATGATGGTACGGACTGATTGCTGGATGTTGAGAAAGTCCGATCAAAGACGAGGAAATGCGTAATACCATGGTATTTCTATCACTCTGATATCGTCATATTGGCACGTGTGGAATGCTCGTCCCGTCATTCCACTTTCTGATCAGATCGACGGTTACGACGAGATCTGTGTATGATTGCCGGCACGTGCCCACCAATCGTGAAGCAAGGTAATGACCTAACGGGAATGAACTTACGTCCCGAGATGTACCCTGTCCGGCCCGCCACATCACTGCAGTGGCAAGAGAGATCTCCCCCTCGACATAAAGTGACACCCTCTTGAGGAGTGCAGGGTCGTACGTGGCTGCATGTACGGCGAGTGTCAGGAGCTGTAACCGCGGCAATCGGAATATCATGTTGTCCGAGGGTTCGACGTTGATCTCGATGAAGCACGCGATCGAGCTGCACCTAACAGCTGTGGCGCAAGAGTGAGTCGAGGCAATGGTCTGACCAAGTCGCAGCTTCAGGTGAAATGGGAGTGGTCTACGCAGTGCAGGTGACACAATCACTGAGTAGGACCTCAAAAGAAGCCCGTTGTGTTGTTGATTTCGTACACGCCCGAGAAGCTACTCTTCGCAGGAGGCCTGACGGACAGGGACATGGCAGACCCTGACGACCTACCCTCATGAAAAGTTGCGGTCAAACCGCGTAAGCATAAAGCAGCAACGTGAATGAGTGGAATTCGACTGTTGTCATCCCAGGAGAAAGCGACACGATCGGTACTGCGTCGTCGACTTGATACTCGCACCCCGAGAGCTTGTCGCGAGAAGTCGTTGTCCCTCGATCTGGCCGCCCGCAGTGACTCAGATCGGCCCCCGCCATGGCTCCTCCGACTTCGCAACTTCACCTGTTTTTTCCCTCATCAACAACCCCACCATGGACGCGCAAAATTTCACGAATACAAATCGTAATTTTCCCAAGAAGAAATGCGGTGGGGAGCCACGACTGCCTGACTACCCAATGCTATGACTGATTACTCTTCCAGGTGTCCTCGGTGCGACCGGCTCGGTGGGACAACGCTTCATCCTGCTCCTAGCCCTCCATCCTCACTTCACGCTACACACGGTGGGCGCCTCGGAGCGCTCTGCTGGCAAAAAGTATCGCGATGCAGTAAAGTGGAAACAGGCACTGCCGATGTCAAAAGAGCTTGGGGAGCTGGTGGTCAAGAGATGCACCCCGGACGAGTTTCAGGATTGTGATCTTGTCTTTTCTGGACTGGACAGCGATGTGGCCGGACAAGTCGGTATGCCGGCATGATTGTCTTCTCGGCGTGTGTTCTCGCTAAATCGCATACAGAGATGGACTTCATGAAGGCCAACCTGGCCGTATTCTCTAACGCAAAGAATTATCGTCGGGATCCTCTCGTTCCCCTTGTCGTACCAACAGTCAATCTCTCGCATATGGATGTTGTACACCATCAACGAAATCACCATGGGCTCGAGAAGGGGTTCCTTGTCTGTAACTCCAACTGTGCGGTGATCGGCATTGTCATCCCGTTCGCGGCGCTCCAGTCCAGGTTTGGCCCGGTCGACCAGGTCTCGGTGGTGACTATGCAGGCCGTTTCCGGTGCAGGATACCCTGGTGTCAGTAGTATGGATATCGTGGATAACGTCGTGCCGTTCATTTCTGGGGAAGAGGATAAACTGGAGACCGAGGCGCAGAAGATCCTAGGTACTGTAAATCCCGAGTACACCGAGTTCCAGGATCAATCAGATCTGAAAATATCTGCCGCTTGTAACCGGGTCCCGGTCCTGGACGGTCATACTGCTTGCGTGTCACTGCGATTCAAGAACCGACCGGCCCCGTCTGCGGAGGCTGTAAAGCAAGCGATGAGGGAATACGTCTCGGAGGCCCAAAAGATTGGCTGTCCGTCAGCGCCTGATAACGCCATAGTCGTCATGGAAGAGCCGGACAGACCGCAGCCAAGACTGGATAGGGAGACGGACAGGGGTTATGCAGTGAGCGTGGGACGGATCCGGGAGGACGACAGCGGCATCTTCGATATCAAATTTGTTGCATTAAGCCACAACAGTTCGTGAACTTGACGTCCGCCATCTCGGGCAAGTGGAATGCTAATTACTCGCAGCTGTCATTGGCGCCGCTGGTTCGTCGATCCTCAACGCCGAGGCTGCCGTCCTCAAAGGGCTGGCATAGTCCCCGCTGGCTTGCGATATCACCCTCATCACTCCTGCTCCTTAGCGCAGTCGACTACATGTCGTGCGGCAGAGCGTACCTCGTCAATACTTTAAGGATGTGTGACCATGCAAGTGCTTTTGTATTAGGGGTATCAATAGTAAGAGATGGACGTTCCTCGTGCGCGCGTCTTGCTCCGATATACATCTCATTCCCTGACCTCATCTTCGCTTATACGGGCTCTTCCCTTGCCCTTGGACAGTTCGGCAGCTGTGTCCGAGGGAACGCCTGCTGCCCTGTTCCTCTGGACGTCTTCGCCGGCCGCAGTCACCACTCCCGCTAACCGCACGGCTTCCACGTTTGATTCTCTTACGGCTGGTAGATTTGCAGAACTTGCAAATCTGCTGTTGCTCCCACTCTCGTTGCCGCCGCGCCCCGCGGCCGATCCAGGGTACGGAAAAGCTACGAGGCCGGTGGACGTAGTCGTTGTCATCGGCTGCTGGGTACCTGTCATGGCGCGAGTCGTGATTCCGTCGTTAAATCTCCCACTCATAACATCTCGCCTCCGTCTGTGCCTACGTCGCCACCATATCCCAGCGACTGTAAGGAGCGCCAGGATGATGACTATTAGTATGACCATGAGGACCCATTTCCAATGTCCGGCCCACCTGTCCTGGTCAGTAACTACATCTCGATTGCGGGCTGCAATGTCTTACCATGACTGATTTTGGGAACTGGCGGTCGCGGAGCCGCTCCGCGAAGCCGATGTGGCTGTAGATCCTGCGCCTGTTGTCGAAGAAACGGTCGCCGGCGCTGTGGCGGCTGGGTTGGTCGTGGTCGTGGTCGTGGTAGGCTGTTGCGGCGTCTGCTGATTCGCACCGGCCGCGCACGTATTGGTGTACCATTGTGAAATGAGTGGTAGATCAGAACCTTGACAGACATTGCCGCAAAGCTGCGTCGCGTCCGAGCGGAGGTTGACAAGGTATGCGGACTGACAGAAGCAGGTCAAGTACGTCTCTTGCCCTGTCGCCGGTGCGGCAGGCGGTACACATGCAGCCTGTGCTTGTTGGAGATATTGACAACCCTGAGCACACGCTGGAAGCGCATTCGGTCCGAAGTTGAGTAGTTGCTGTGCCATGACTGAAGGTATTAAGAATAGCCCAAGTATCCGCGCCACAAGCGCGCCGCTGGGTTTCGAGACCCCGCCCATCCTGAACAGGGCGTGTATCTGAACCGGGCGATATAGAGGAGATTGCCTGCCTGTGACTGGCAAGCAGCTAGACACTGTCCTTCATGTGCGAGCGTGAACGGGACGGGCTGCGTGAGAGTGAGATGAGGAGCAGCTCTTCGCGCCTGGGAAGCGAGATCAAAGCCTTCCGTACGGCCACGACGGATGGCTGTGGCTGGGCTATTGATGGAGATCCGAGACGAACGGGGGACGGGTCCCTTGCGCTAGCTCCAAACGCGGACTTGGCAGATAGCAGATGCGAACACACCGGACTAGCAGACCAACGGACGACCGCCCGAAGTCTGGGGAAAGGTTGAGACGTGCTGTACCAGTCGCAAGCCTAAAAAAATCAAGGGCATGGATGGCTCTGTGTCGTTTCCAGGAACAACAACAGCGCTTTGCTGATCATTATTCATCGTCCTTCTTCTCCAACATATTCTTCCCCTTCACCTCGTGCTCCGTCTTCTTGACTCCCAAATTGCCACTCGCCCCTAATCCCCACTTGTTCACCTCCTGCTCACTGATCACTCTTCTATACAGACTGACTTCCACTGTCCTTCTCCCCTTCTTCTTCTCCGCCAGCCCATTATCATCGATATCAAAGTACAAACCCCACTTCCCTTCCCCTTCCTCTACCGCTATGAATCCCTCCCATCCATCAAACGTTACACAACTCTCCGGTCCGCTCTCCTCCGTCCAATCCCACGGTCCAACATGATGCTTGATGCTCCCTGTACGATTACTGTACTTGACCTCGAGCGTTTCCCTATCAACGTAGATCCAATTCAACATTGGCGGATCCCTACTGATCGTGCTCACCATCCCCCTGATCCCCATCCTCTCCTCATCTGGGTACGGTATGTAGAATCCCGTGAACGGATGATGACGCACAGGCTGCTTCCCGTCGCCTCGCTTCTCAAGCCACAAGCGGTCGGAATGTAGCACGACCATTGTTTGATCGCATTCTCGCGCTTTGGACGAGGAAGCGGGGGAGGGCGATACGGCGGCTACGTCTAGGTGAAACTTGAGTTGGCGCGTTTCGTTGGACGCTTCTGCGTTTACTTTTTGCTGATGGGAGACGCCTTCTGCCACGCCGGTCACGACAGCGATCCCACTCCCCATCGTGACGGGGAGAGCGATACCGAGGCCGAGGATAAAGTCCATTGTGCCTTGTCTTGCAGATACCGAGTGTGGAATATTCGTTTCAAATGAGCTGTGGTCGTGTATTTTTGCCTTGGGTGTGCGTGTGGTGAGATGCTCAGATCACCGCACAGCTCGAGAAATAATTCTTGTATTTCTTATATTTCTGGGTGAGGATAGGAGAGCCGATCGCAGTATGTGTAGAGAGAAAGGCAGCAGATAGAGATTTCATTCGTAGTCTACAAGCATGCCTTGTTATCGCTGACGCCACAGATACTTCATTCGGCGCAAAAGGTGGCTCTCACATCTCCGCACCTCCGCATTGTCCGTTGAAGCGCACAGCGTACCCTTCGCACATCTTATCAAGTTCGATGTCTGCCTCGGGCACGAAGCATGAAGTCCATGGCGCAAAGCGTAAGCAATACAGCCTCTGTTGGGCCTCTTAATGGCTCATGAGCTTCGCGCTCGCGGTTGTTCTGGCCAAGAGTCCAGCCAGCTTGACACAACGATGTCACGCCTGCCTACTTTGACGATTCGAACATGAACAAGTGTTTTACTCGTTGACTTCTACCTGCATAGCATCACTCAGACACTTTGTAGCTCCCTTTGCACTTCCGCTCGCACGATGTCCCTCACGTCCTCCATCTTCGCTCCCTCCTTTACCACGGTCACCCTCTTCTCTTTCTGCTCCAAACCCACGAACTCGTCGGGCAAGACCTTGGCGAACTGAAACTCAGCGTCCTTCTCAAGAGCTTTTTGTACAGCACCCGCGAACTTGGCCGGGTGTGCGGTCGCTAGTGCGACATGATGGGACTTCCCTCCAGTCCTCGCACCGGAACGCAGGCTCGCAGCGACACCGATTGCCGAGTGCGGGTCGAGGACATACCGCCCTCCCTGCAGCGTACCCTTGGTCTCCCCGGCCTGTGATCCTATAGTCTTCGGGTTGCTAGTTGTAGAATAGATAAGTTTGATCGTGTCTAGAGTCTGAGCGTCACTGACCCGTTCGCTCTCAAAATCCGCCTTTGCTGCTTGGAGGATCTCATCGCTCACACCAAAGCCTCCTTCTCGCTTCAACTGCTCGAGCCAAGACTGCACTTTCGCTCCCGCAGCCTTCCTCTTCTCCCTGATCGGGCCGATCTCACTAGTCTGATGGGCCAGGTACCACAGCAGTCGTTCGAAATTCGAGGACACGAGAATATCCATGGCAGGGGAGAGTGTTTCTTTGACCCCATCCTCGTGAGCTCTGACTCCATCCTCGGGAATACCACCCTCAGCCGCACGCCCGTGCACGGGTTTCTTTTCATAGTAACCGCTCTGCCAGAACCTATGGAGTATGTCGTTCTCATTCGTGGCTATCACGAGCTTTTCGATAGGAAGTCCCATGCGTTTGGCGAAGTATCCGGCCAGAATATCGCCGAAATTGCCAGTCGGTACCACGAATCGGACCTTTGTGGGTATACCAGACGGAGTACCGCGTGCGCGAACGAGCGAGAAGTACGATGCAAAATAGTAGCTTATCTGCGCCAGGATCCTTGCCCAATTGATGCTGTTGACCGCCGCCAACTTGTGCGTCGAGTTGATCTCTGGATCGGCGAAAAGTGCCTTGACGAAGTCTTGACAATCGTCGAAGGTGCCGGTGACGGCAAGATTGTGCACATTGGGGTCCAAAACGGTCGTCATCTGCGCCTCTTGAACAGGTGATACCTTGCCGTTGGGATGCATGATGAACACACTGACATCTTTCTTGCCCCGTAGACCGTAGATGGCTGCGCTTCCCGTGTCCCCGCTCGTGGCTCCAATGACAGTGAGATGAGATCGATCCGCACCGGATTTGTTGAGATTCTTGCGCACCAAGAAGTATTCGAACAGATTACCGAGGAATTGAAGCGCAACATCCTTGAAAGCGAACGTCGGTCCGTGGAATAGCTCGAGTAGATGGAGATTTTTGGACTCGTCTAGCGTCACCACGGGGGTGACGCTCGTTGAGCGAAAGGTCGCATATGATCGATGCACAATATCCTTGAGGTCTTCGGGGGGGACTTCTGAGGGCGAAATGTACAAGGAGAAGATCGCAAAGGCCAACTCTTGAAATGTATATCCAGCCCATCGCGTTTGCCAATCTGCCGGTAGAGATGGGATCTCCTCAGGTATGAACAAGCCACCGTCCGAGGCCAATCCTTTCAGAACTACATCTTCGAACGAGAACTGCAGTACTTTTCAGCCAGAGTCTACCGCCGATCGATACGAGCGATTGAGGGTTGATCGTACATCGTAAGAGCCGCCTCGAGTGCTCAGATATTTCTGCGACTCAGTGTGCGAGCCCATGTCTGACGAGAAGCTCGCCTGTCTGCCTTCAGCGCGGTTGTCGTGTGCCAGCCGATCTTATTCTTCGTTTTGACTCGACCACGATATTTCTCCTTTTGCGAATGCCCCGTGTTCGGAGTCATGCTCCGAGCTCGGACCAGAGACGCACAAAATCAGAATTTTTCTCCCCTCCCTTCTTCTTTTCTTTCTTAGGCGACTCGTGAGTGCAGACACAGCGACAGCATCATGTACGGGACTAACACAGCTACAGTACTTCATAGAATCAATTCTATAGTAGACGACCTTATCTGAGCTCCATACCAGAGCCACAGAACTCCAGCCTGGCTGATGACGGATATCCCTGATGCCCAAGAGTGAAGCCGTTCTTTTGGTCTGATCTCTTCGGAGACGGATTGGCGATGATCTCGTCCCTTTCAGATGTCGACTTCGGTCTTTCTGTCAGGGTGGGCATGCAGGGACTTCTGACAGGTCCTGAGATGTTACTAATTTTTGATGTGGATGGAAGCAGCTGGCTCGCAATATTACAACATAGATCCGAGTAATCATGTATACACTTCCGGCCTCACAGTGAATGATACCCTTTTTCCCTCTATCGCTTGACCCCTGTGATTCGTGCAAGCTGTCTGACGCCTCTATATACTGCGTGCGTTTCGCGCTCGCGCCAAACCCATGCTGATCCCATATGCCCAGCAGCTGCTCCCAAGTGGGCTTGCTTTCGAGGCCGTTCTACGAAGCCCGTGTGCTTTGGCGAACCGGCAAGAGCCGAGGATTGGTCTTCTAAGAGCCGCATGGCTGGGGGATCATCACATGCTTGACTCTGTATATCCCACCACCTCCGCTACAGAGTCGAGTTCCTCTTACACTGTACTCTCCCACCGGATTGCATGGTTGGCGCGCATGGCTTGTGAAACTAGGTGGTTTCCACGCATCCAAACTTCTCGCAGCTTCTCCTCTACATCCTATACGTCGACATGAAGGATCCGTACTGCGAACATCTCGCGTCGCCGAACCCATGGGTGCTGGCTCTGTCGATGTACGTCTTCGCCAATTCTCATGTGATGGACATGACTGACGCTCCCAAGATTTCTCGTCATCGGTATCCTCGTCTCGTACATCCCTCAACACTACCGCATCATCTCCCTGTCCTCCTCGGCCGGTCTATCGCCATGGTGGGTACTTCTAGGCACATTGTCGTCCATTGCGGGGATCACCAATATAGTCGTCCTACCGACTTCGCAGCACGATATGGCTTGTTGCAAAGATATCAGCGCTAGCGCATGTACAGCTGCTATGCTGGGGATTGTGCAAGTCGGGGTGCAGTGGACCTGCTTCATGGCCATAATGGTGTTGTTTCTGGCTTTCTTCCCAAGGAGAACAGATCAAGAGCAGACTGCTACTCTCCCTGACGGCGTGAGCGACGAGCTGCCCAAGCCTCGCGATGCGGTCATCGTGGGTGCAATATGCCTGGTGGCTTTGCTGTTTGCTGGCGTCGGCAGCCTGTTCTTTCTCGTCAGAGCTCCCGCACAGCTACTGGGCTGGGCCAACTTCTTGGGAGTCACCGCCAGCATTCTAGCCTCGATACAGTACATTCCGCAGCTATGGACGACCTACCAGCTCGGCAAGATTCTCAGCCTCAGTATTGTCACCATGCTGATACAGGTACCCGGCGCGTTTGTCTTTGCGTTCAGCCTTTATCTCAGAGTCGGTGGTCAGGGTTGGTCTAGCTGGCTTGTGTATTGCGTGACCGGCCTGTTCCAGGGCATCCTTCTCGCAATGGCAATTCGATTCTGGCTCAGAGACAGAAAGGCGATCGATGTGGCCCGAGAAGATACGGCAACAGGCACACCTTCGGAGCGAGACCCCTTGCTAGGGAGGCACACATCGAGCTCGTCCAGACCTCCAAATAGTAGCACTCTGCGTACGATTCGCGAAGGCGCCAAGCAGAATGGCACTAAGGGGCCTCCAGATGGATTGGATTCTCGCGGGCACTCTGCCGACGTGTAACATTACTTGGGCACAAGACATCTCCTCACTTCATGTATTTTTAAGCATAGTACGTCTAGACGCAGGGGTGCGGAAGGCATCAGACCTGAATACTTACACCTCATCATCCGTTTCGCGCATTTATGTTGTTCGTGCGTCTCAGCTTTGGCAGCCCTGTGCAGCAAACTAGATGTGGATGTATAATCCCAACCTGTCGTGGATTGTTGCGATTCGAGCTATACCATCGATACACCTATCGCGGCTTCCCGCCTAATGCTTTCCGTTCTCCTCGGCAGGTTTGGGCACGACCTTGAGAGAGAAGTCTACGTGCTTCACACCTTGGTGTATGCTGCTGCTGCTGATGATATCAACGTGTTCGCTGACATAGCCTTCCACGTTGTCCTCAGTGAGACCACCCGACACTTCCACCAGAACCGCCCTCGGTCCTTGGCCCCATCTCTCCTTTATCTTTCTTGCCGCATCTTTCATATCAGCCGGGGTAAAGTTATCCAGCATCACTACGTCCGCGCCTGCTTGTATTGCCTCTTCCGCCTCCTGCAGGCTTTGACATTCCACTTCAACCTTGATACTGAAACCGCCTGCGGCTTTGGCAGCCTTGACAGCCTTTGTGATACTCCCCGAAGCCCAGACATGGTTGTCTTTGAGCATTGTCATAGTGCTCAGGTCCACCCGGTGCATATCACACCCGGCTACGCTCATGCCATATTTCTCAACGATCCTGAACCCTGGTGTCGTCTTCCTTGTGCCGGCCAGAGTGTTTTTGTAGCCCGCGTCTCGCAAGATCTTCAGTAGCTTACGACCCTGCGTCGCGATACCCGAACAGCGGGCAAGCACATTTAGAGCTACCCGTTCGCCCAGTAGGAGATTCCGGACCGGACCTCGCACGGTCGCGACCTGCTCTTTCTTACCCTTAAGGTCTGTGCCCTCTTCAGCATGCCATTCTACGGTACAGCCCAGGTACGAAAAGATCGCTTCGAAGAACGGGGCGCCGGCCAGAGTGCCAGGTGACTTTGCGAGCAGACGTGCTTCGGCTGGTCCGGAGCCGACGACGAAGCCGCCGTAGTCGAAAGACGGCGTATCTTCAGAAAGCCATTGCGGGATTACGCTTGTCCAGGACGGAGGTAATAGGTCTCGAGGTGAGCCGTGGGCAGGCGCGCCCTCGATGTGTGTCATGGTGGGGTGGTGAAGTTATGATCGAGTGGCAAGCGCAATGTCTATGCGCTGCGTAAGCGTCGAGTCTAAAACTTGCAAGTCTAGATCAGCTTCGTCACTCGAGAATCATCGCCAATATTGATCGCTGACTCCTTGTCCCACAACACATTACTTGTAGAGGGTAGCTGCACTTCTCTCGCCATCATTCAGCCTTCTTGCCCTGCCCGAAGAACGGCAGATCGACTCGTCCGCGTCTTGGCATCAGCAACAAGCCTTTCTCGATCATGGTCCGGTTCTCGGCAGCACTGTATGGCGCATCCCTAATATCACTCGCCCTGGCATCGGGCACCGTGTCACTGTCCTTGGAGAAGAAGGCGATCATCGGGGGCGAAGCACAGCCCGCCAGAGGCATCTACAAACGCCAACAAACAAATGCTGGCAGTGTCGAGTCTACAGTCTATGACGTACTTCCTTGGGGTGTTGGCGGCGCGTACTACACAAATGGTGAATTCGCTGTCACGAATCATGTCACTACAAAGATACTTGCTAACCATGAGCAGTCACTGTTGGCACTCCTCCTCAAACATTGACGGTCATACTCGACACCGGTAGCAGCGACCTCTATGTGGATGCTTCATCCTCAGCCGCCTGCAAAGATACATCGTCGCCGTACACCTGCAGAGGCGGCTCATTCGACCCGTCTGCCAGCCAATCATACAATGTTGCTGTTCCTGGCGGTTTCAACACGTCTTTCGGTGATGGCTCGACAGCAGCTGGAGACTTCGGCACTGACACCGTCGGCATCGGAGACGTTGTAGTCAGCGGCGTTCAGTTTGGAGTGGCAAGCACGATTTCTTCTACCACAGGATTTGCTGTCAGCTTGATGGGACTCGGCTATTCATTGAATGAGGCGAGTTCCCAAGAGTATCCGAACATGCCCGAGGTATTGCAGCAGGCTGGTGCGATAAACTCTCGGCTGTACAGCGTATTCTTGAATGGTTTTGGCGATGCCACTGGCACTGTGCTTTTTGGAGGCATAGACACCTCGAAATATACCGGCCAGCTGCAGACTCTCAACATGCTCCCGACACCTGTCCGAGGACGAGAGATCGTGTACCAGTTCGTTGTCGGCATCACAGGCATCTCTGGTCGTTCGAATGGCCGAAGCACGACGTACCTTTCAAACGGCGATCAAAGCAGTGACACTCTACCTGTCCTGCTTGACACTGGGTCGACGGCGTGGACTGTCCCGCCAGCGTTGTACAGGAGCATTCGCGAGCTCTTCGGCAACGCTGTGGACAACACTGGACTTGTGGAATGTTCGCACCAAACAGACGATGTCACGGTGACCATCGAATTCGGTGGCAAGGTGAGCATTGATGTTCCTGCATCGAGTCTCATCATCCCTGTGTACAATCCAGTCACCAATCTTCAAAACACCACGGTTGATGGCAAACCTCTTTGCGCTTTCATGGTCTCTCCAGACGTTGGCAACCAGCAAGCATCCCAGTCTGGCTTCCTCACTCTCGGCGATGCAATCTTGCGCAGCATGTACGTGGTGTTCGACCTGGACAATGCACAAATTTCTATTGCCCAAGCAAACACTAATTCTACATCCGGCTCGGCATCTTCTTCGGATGAGACTATCAAGGTCGTCAGAGCAGGTTCGTCCGGCGTCCAAGATGCAGTGGGAACGAGTGGTGGAGGAGTTGCAACTGCCGCGTCGAATTCATATCTCATCGCTCCAGCAATCACAGCATCTCAATCCTTGACATACGCCACAGCGAGTTCGCCTGTGGGTACTGCAACCGGAACCTTTGCAATCCCACAAGCAGGGCAAGTCACGCCAGGCAGTCTACAATCATCGCAAGCTGCGGCGTCTAGCTCGGGTGCTGCGGCTTCGATTCAGCACATATCTACCGGCGAAACGCACATTTACATGATACTAACGTGGTTAGCCCTGGTCTTTTTGGGGGCGAGCGTCATCCTGTAATCCTAGAGCCTTTGCATGCTGTGATTGACGAATGGAACCAATCTAGGTCCGTGCACGCAGTCACGTTTCCTCTTGATAATGTCGGCCTGCAAATGCATCGGCCTGCAAATGCAGTGAAAATGTGTTGCTCTTGGTGTTCATACTCAGTGAGCTGCGCCAAGCCTGTGCACCGAAGTGCCTTCGGGACTCCGCATGAATTTCACTGATATTTATCACCTTACTCGCATGCCGCGGTGATCGCTCACGATCGCACCCGCGCTGAGTCTCACTCACCTCGCTGACTGCGTTCTACGCAGCTGCGGGGTCACGGCGCCAGACTCCGTACCATGGTCAATACACGCCGCTTAACAGGAGATGCGGATGACACTCCGAAGCGTATTTCGTCTGACGTTGTCGAATTACCGGAAGCCGTGCACGGCTCGAACAAGGTGTCGCGCGCCCTCCGCAAATTGGAGATCGACGGTAATGTCGCGCTGGGAGGTGATGGGTCCTTGAAGAGAAAGAGAGGTCAGAAAGGCTCCACTGCAGCACCACCTACCCCACCGCGGTCCCATTCGTTCTCAAGCCAGCACGCCTCGCCTACCGTCCAACCTGCAGAGCGTGCGAGCCTCGCGCTGAGCAAACCCAGAGCCAATAGTTCCTTCAAGTCAACACGACGAGTGCCACGCCGGCCAGCGCAATACCCGATCCCACGAGCCTCCGAACCAAATACCGCTGCCGGACCAGGAGCAAGTGACAACGAGTCCACAACATCTTCGGTGGATGATACAGTCAATGCCTCTCGAACTCTAGCGGACTCGGCCGCATACTGGTTTCTCCCAGGTGGAGGACTGTCGCCCTCGCGTTATGGAGGTAGCGACAGGAATGCTGAAGGAAGTGGACAAACACAACACGGCATAATCGAATTGTCTGACGGCAGTACAGGGAGTTTCCTTGCTACTGAATCGCGAAGGGATGTCCGCTCGCACGCTAAGATTGAAGACCAGGACTCGGAGCTCAGTCAGACTCCTACAGATGGCCTGTCACTCGCACGCTCCGAGGCCAAATTGAAGCGAGAGTTGAGGAAGCTCGAGATACGCGCCAATCCTTCTTTGAACCTACGAGACGACGACAATCACCGAGACCCGAAACGTAGAGTTCAAGGCCCAAGGACGGCGGCAAGGTCAGCACATGGACAGGGGAGCGTGCCGCAAGGATCGCCACCTTCACTGTCTGACTCGAACGCGGGGACGGGATTGGCTCGAGAAATGTTGATGGATGACGAGCCGACCACTATTCCGGGCGGAGCGACTGAACAAGTCAACAAGAAGCTGAGCCGTGAGATGCGCAAGCTGGAAATCCGCGCCAATGAACGGCTCGGCGGAAAGACCGTGTCACCTGCGCACCTCTCACTAGTGGCCAATGCAGCCTCAGCACAAACCACAAGATTCCCGAGAAGGAAGCTTCAGAGCAAGCGCTCGCCGACCCGACTGCGCAGAAACTATGGGATTGCACACACAAGAGCCAAGAGTCCGCAACAACGGCGATCAGGTCAAGCTCTCAAACCTTTCCCTATGGACCCACCAGAAGTGTTGGTCGACCAGATACTGTTTCTGCTTGCGGAAGCTGCTGGAGAGAGGGATCTAGTGGTGGCTCTGGAAGACAAGGCGCAACACGCGATCGATCGAGATGTCCGTTGGGAGGCACCTGAGGCACTGGACATGAGGTTCAAGAGTGAGATGGATATCCTCGAGAGTTGGACGCCCGTCGACAAAGGCACACTCAAGATCGTAAACGACATGCGGGGCTTTCAAGAGGCGGTCGAGCAGCACGAGGCGAAGAAGCAGATGCTGCTGGAAGAGGCCAACAGAGCCGCCGAGATCGAGACCAGTACCAATCGAGGGCCGGAAAATCACTCCGACGACGAAGACTCGATACTCGACGCGGACGATGGAGGGGTGGACTCTACAATGGCATCCAATATCATTGTCAACGCCGATCCTGTGCAGCCGGGGACGGAAGATACGTAAGACTTGCTCGATTACGACGACAAAGACGTCGACGGTGGCGACCATGTTTCTCTTGGCAGCTCACTCGACAGAACACCAGACAGATCATGTAACGATCCAGGACCAGCAACCAGCTCGGAGACTTCAAGCACGTCTACTGGCCAGGCTACTGGCAACCAAGCGACGTTTCCAGAAAAAAATATTCGGCGGCAAACGAAATCACGACGTTGGAGGGGGACAGGCCGGGTTCTGTCCGCGTCAGAATACGACTGAAAGCAGGGCCCACGAACATGAATGTCTGATTCATATTGCCCTAGGCACAGGAACGGCACACGCGGAAGTAGCAAGTAGTGGTAAACAAAGCGCCAGGTATAGATGCTGAGACGACAGTATATACAAGAAGTATTCATCTTCAAATCATGTAGCTTGGCCGCCTCATGAACCGATGAGAATGGTACGTTTAATTATGATTTCATGAACGCCCTTCGTCCAAAGAGGACGATTCGGCCAAACGAACAAGCATGCTCCGTCAAAGAAGGCCTCGGAAGCTTCTGGCCCGAATTCTCAGTTGATCCGTAAAAGGAAACTATCAAATTCTCACTGAAGGAATGGTAATGTGAGGAGTGAACAGTTGCAGGGAGGTGAGGGACCACCCCTTCAGTTCCATGCGGCTCTAGAACCCCGGCGGGGCATCGACTCCACAGACGGTGTGTGTAAGAGGACAACGTCCCGACGAACTTCCCAGCATGAATACAAGTCTGCGAGACGTAGTATTTCGTTCAGTATGAGTACCATCGATCCGATCACTGGACAAACTTTGCCCGATTCTGCCATCATACGGGTGCTTTTCACATGTCCCAAGGTCCATGTCTACGCCATCCCCCCCTTGACCTCCGCCCGAGGTTTCTTAGCGGGACCATGGACAGCGCCACCTCGACCCTCGGCAAAACAGATCTTTACCGCTCGAGCCAGAGTGGTAGAGATCAGTATGGATTCGAAACTGAAATGCAACGTCGTCCTTGAAGACCCAAACACTGGCGACATCTTCGCTGCGGCACCGTACACAAGCCGAGAAGTGGTACAAGCTGCCACGGACAGCAGCCGCTTTTTCGCCATTCGAGTGGTCGGAGATGGCGGGATGAAAGCCACGCTGGGCATCGGATTTGAAGAGAGGGGAGACGCGGTAGACTTTGGCATTGCTCTAGCAGACGAGAGGAAGATTATGGGACTAGACGGCCCAGGACAAGTACCGCGAAGTGGGGGACCGGCCAAGCAGCCTGTGCAAGAGCTGAAGCGTGACTGGGGACTAAAGCAAGGTGAAAGTATTCACGTCGAGATTGGGGGCAAGGGTAGAAAGATTAAGGATGACACCGACCGAGGCGAGGACAACCAGGCTTTGTTCAGCATTGCGCCTCCGCCCTCAGCAGCACCACAAGAGCTCAACGCTGGGGTACTGCCGCCACCACCGTCCAAAGGACAGGTCAGGGCAGGAAAGCAGCAAGCTCAAGAGCTGGGTTTCGACGATGGTGAATTCGGCGAGTTCCAATGATCTTTCATGGGTGGGCCGAGCTATCGTAACTATTTACATGGTCCGTCACCCGGTCAGGCACCGCGGAAGAGCCATACCGCGATGCTAGCCAGCGTCAATCCTACGGCTGTCCCTTCCAGGGCTATTGAGGTGATCTCAATCTTCTTTAGGATTATGGTCTCGTCGCTCAACGGGCCCTTCTGCCATAAGCTATAGACCTCCTTAGTTCGACTCCACGCGCCGCTAAGAGCGTCCTTCCATCTTGCCTGCCACTCAGGATGAAGCTTCTCGGTTGGAGTAGATTCTGATGCCTCCATGACCACCGCCAGCTCCTCTGGTCGTATTTCCAACTCTGGTATGGCCTCGGTCGTTGCAGTCGGCGACGGCTCCTGCGACGTCCCAAGACTGGCAATGTGCGGCTCAACTACCTCATCTATCGGGCGTTCGACTGTGTTGGGCGATCTTTCCGCTTCCACTGTTGGTTCGACCCGATCAGGCTCAGGGTGCGTTACAGTAATCGTATCTTGAACATTCTCCTGCACTTGCGGTACCAGCATCTTTTGATCCAAAGCGTCTTTGACCTCCCGGACGAGTCGTCTCCTGCGCCACGGCTCCACAATGCCAATGTTCGTTACCAGGAGCAGAATATTCAGACCCATCAGGCCGAATGTGACCCAAGTACTGTTGCGCCTAATTGTGTCGCTCCAAACCTGTTCTTCATGATATTGCCTCCGTTCTTTCTTCTCAAGCTCAGTCCTTGCCTCCTCCAACTCGCGCTCCGCTTCAGTGAGCTTTTGCTTCGCCTGCGTGACGTCTTGATCATGGAGGTGTTCGGAGCGTATCAAAGATGTATATCGATCGAGATCGTGAGGCGTCCAGGACGCCTTCCGCTCGAGCAATGACACCACTTCTCTCTGGGACGATACTTGTGCGCTGTGTGCTGTGGTATACGCGTCTTTGGCTGCACCGACCGACTCGTGCAGGCTCTTGACCGTGACTTCCAAATCTACAATCTGTCGCCGGATTTGCTCTATCCCTGTATAATCTGTTCCTGTGTACGTGTTGAGTCTCTGTCCTGCGACGGCTGCCTTGGCGAGTAGGTCGTCCATGAACGCCTGGAAGCGCTTCGAGTATTCACTTCGCAGCGATTCCGAATGGGACGGGAGTTTCCCATGTTCCGCCGCGGACGTCGTGGTTGCTGAATTGGTGGTCGAAGCCGGGGGTTTGATTTCACGATTGTTTGACGTGGACAGCTCCGGAGCGGTGCTCAATGTGGAATGAGACTCTGGCCGTGATAGAGACCTTTCTGTTGGTCTACTGTCGAAGCTGCTAGTGCTCGATGAGAAGTTTCTGCGATATCTGAGGGCTGCGGTCTTGATCGTGGTCGATGCGCCGGACAGCGATGAACCCGACTTGCATCTTAGACATGTCAATGGCGCGTGTTGTCGCGATGCTACCGGCTGCCAGGTGGTAGTTATGACCATGTAGTCGATGGCTTGAAACAGCTTCCTTGAGCCATGTCGGGATATGGACATGGCACGGATGCTTCAATTGACGGAATAGGTGCGGTCTGTTCCTCCAGTATCGACGCGACCCGAGGCTCTTTGATACTGAAGCACAGACAACCAAAGATCTGCAGGACACCTCTCCGAGCTCTGTCCTCGGCTTGGGTTGTCATGCTGGATTGCGTATGCGGCTCTTTCTTGATCGGGCTTGAAATTTGCAAGGGTCCTGTCTCCGGCGGGTGTTCCTGAAACGACCCCTCGTACATAGCGAGCCAGATTTTGTTGAGATGATTTTGAAGTGGATGTTATTTTCAGAACTTCGATCGTTTCCTACTCACAATTGCTTATCGAAATCTCTACTTTGTGAATTCAAGCATTGACAGTCAAGATGGCTGCATCAGACTTGCCGGCGATGAAAACGTCGCCCAAATTCATTTTCTTCACCGATTTTGACGGCACGATAACCCTCAGAGACAGTAGGTGACCTTGCTTTCCACAACATCTTTTTTGGTCATCTTGCATCATCGTAGCTGCCTTTCCACAAAGTGTTCTTGTCCTTGTGTCAAAGAGCGATTCGGCAAAGCTGATCACCATTCACAGGCAATGACTTTCTCGTACGTGAGGCTGGCAGGTGGCAAATGATAGCGTACTAATGAATCGCATCAGACCGACAACATCGGATTCGGGTACGAGAAACGTCGACAAGGTAACCAAGATGTTCTCTCCGGCAAGGAATCGTTCCGCGAGTCTTTCCGTAAGATGATGGATTCTGTCACCACGCCATACAACGAGTGCGTAGATCTGCTCGTCAAGAACATCAAGCTTGACCCTGGCTTCGATGCCTTTTTCCGCTACGCACTGGAGAAGAACATTCCGGTGGTGGTCCTCTCATCCGGGATGACGCCCATCATCCGCGCCATTCTCGCCAATCTCGTTGGACCCGATGCGGACAAGATCGATGTTGTTTGCAACGATGTTGAGGTACGTCCTGGTAAGAAGAGCATCAACGAAGAAGGCGGCTGGCAGATTGTCTGGCACGACGACTCGCACTTTGGTCACGACAAGAGCTTGACGATTCGACCATACCGCAACCTCCCAGAGAAGGAACGACCTACCCTCTTCTACGCGGGCGACGGCGTCAGTGATCTCTCGGCGGCCAAGGAAACGGATCTTCTCTTCGCAAAGAAAGGTCATGATTTGATTGACTACTGCGTCAAGGAGGACGTGCCCTTCACAGTGTTCGAGGACTGGACCAGCATCCACGAGACTGTCAAGGACATTGTGTAAGTTCTGAAGAGCTTTCGGTCATAAAACATTGCTAATAGTAGGTAGCGATGGCAAGAGAACAGTAGGTGATGCTGCCAAGGAAGGTCATGAGCTGTACAAGAAGGGCCAGGCGAAATAGTCTGGTACTAGTTACGTCTTTTTTGAGAGCCGAAGGCAGCCCAGGGATGGAAATCTTCGATTGGGACCTAGATGTGCAGACTCGTAATAGACATGGAGGAGTAATGATAGACGGGCTTATGCTAGAACAATTCATGTGCCTTTGGAGTGGCTGCTCCACATCACATCCTGCATTGTCCCTTTTGACACTGGGATGCCGTGACATTCGCCCTTGTGATACAGTCGAATTCGCAAACATTTCGCGTCACGCAAGACCTACACGTGCTTGGGTTGAGACTACACGACGTCAAGTTCAAAGCCCATGTCTCCGAGAATGAACCATGTCCTGACCTCGGGCAAGCATCGGCATCTGCGAGAGCGGAGGTGGGGCCATCTGCGGGCCCCCTTGGGGAAGATCGGCAAGCAAACAATGACCTTGAACATGAACTCATCATCCTCCACCCGTGCTCGTCCTTAGTCGAATCGATCTTGCCAGTGGCCACGGCCATCAATCCAAATTTACAAAGCAACAATGTCCAAGCTGTCGCCGGCTCTCAAAAGCCTAATCAATGCTCCATTCGCTCGACCTGGAGCTGTCCCCGCACCATCCAACATCAAAAGTGTATACGAACATGTCGCCAAGGACGCAGCGTCAAAGAGTGTTGGCGTACCAGCATGGCTTTCAATAGCGGTACGTGCAATCCTCTCGATGATCATCAATGCCTTGAATCATTACGCTACGTTGACTGTATTCCATCCTTCATCGTACCAATTGAGATGATCTTATTCCTCAAACAACGTGGTCTCCAGCCTCAGCGCGCTGACAACATTGCAGACAGCCACGACCATGACCATGAACTCTCCCGACTCGCTCCTGATACTCCACTCTGTCGCCTCGCCCCTCCATCCCGAGGGACCCACGACGGCGGCCGCCCTGATGCGCGAGATCGGGCTCAAATGCATCGGCTTCAACGGCGTGCCACGCACGATCAACATGCTGAACGCCTTCCGCGCCGGGCTGGACAAGTCCGTGACATCCGCGTTGCCCACCAAGCCGACGCGCAAGCCCAACCCGGAGAACATCGAGGCCTTCAATAGCAGGGGCTTCGCGCTGTGGAAGTCCATCTACCACCCTTTCGACCAGAAGCTGTACGACAAGTTGGCCGAGAGCCACCCCGACTTGCCTGTGCACATCCTCGCATCCGAGTACGGTGCGCTGTTCGCCGATCCCCCCAACCACGCCGAACCCGGGGCCAAGGTCGGTAGGGTCTTGACTAGTCTGGTGGCGGTGGCGTGCTTGAGGAGCCAGACGGGCGTGGGGCCGCAGGTCCTGTCGCACGTGTTCGGCCTGCGTAAGGCGTTCGAGGACGGCTCATTCAAGGCGCAAGGCGAGCCGGAGGTGCAGGGCGGGGAGTGGTTGGCCGGGGATGAGGGAAGTACATGGTTGTTGGAGACGACGGACAAGATTGTCGAGGCGTTGGGCGAGGGCAAGGGCAGCTCATTCGCGCAGGGTATTAAGAGGGAGAGTAAGCTGTAGATAGGAGCTCGAGTTGACGCTGTACATGCACAGTGTAGGATTGTAAATGCACACAATGGATATATACAGCTATATGACGACAGTTCCTGCGCTGAAAGCCCATCTTTTTTTGACATGATTAGAAATCGAACGCTGTTTGCGTGATCTACTCCATCTCCTTGAGTTGATCCGCGACCTTGAATGTGGCGCCAGTCTTCTTCTTGATTTCCTCGACACTGACGCCGGGGGCGTGCTCGGTCAGTGTGAGACCTCCGTTCTTCCTATCGACCTGGAAAACGGCCTAGAGTCTGTCAGCGGAATGAGCGTCAAGGGGCTGTCACGAGTACTTACCAGGTCAGTGATAATGGTGCTTGCGCACCTGGCGCCGGTCAAAGGCAAATTGCATTCCTGCACGATCTTGGGGCTGCCGTCCTTGGCCACGTGATCCGTCAGGACTACAATCTTCGTCTTGTCTGGGTTGGACACCAAGTCCATGGCTCCACCCATGCCCTTGAGTACCGCGCCCGGGATGAAGTAGTTGGCCAAGTCACCGTTGGCACTGACTTGGAGAGCACCAAGCATACTCACGTCGATGTGGCCACCGCGGATCATGCCGAAAGACTCGGCTGAGTCGAAGGTAGAACCACCGGGCACAATGGTGACGGTCTCCTTGCCGGCGTTGATGATATCAATGTCGAGTTCCTCCTCGGTTGGGTATGGACCCATACCAAGGAGACCATTCTCGGAGTGGATCCAAACCTTGATGCTCGGGTCGAGGTAGCTGGGTGCGAGAGTGGGCATACCAACACCCAAGTTGACGTACATGCCGTGCTGCAGCTCCTTCGCCGCACGCTTGGCGATTCTCTCGCGACGTGCCTGAGAGGAGCTCGCCTTCTCTTCGCCGCCTGGCTTTGGCTTGAGCTTCTTGATCTCGAGCTTCTTATCCTCGGTGGCGGGTACGATACGGTCTACGTAGATGCCAGGGAGGTCGATCTCATCTGGGTGCAGCTCCCCAACCTTGACAATATTCTCAGCTTCGACGATGGTGCACTTGGCGGCCTTCGCCATCATGGGCCCAAAGTTGCCGGTGGTGTATCTGAAGACGCAGTTGCCGGCCTCATCGACCTTGTAGGCGCGAACCATGGCCACCTCGGCTTCGATGGCGTGTTCCAGATTGTACGTACGTCCG
The DNA here is from genome assembly GCA_029448695.1 of Elsinoe perseae. Classification (NCBI taxonomy): domain Eukaryota; kingdom Fungi; phylum Ascomycota; class Dothideomycetes; order Myriangiales; family Elsinoaceae; genus Elsinoe; species Elsinoe perseae. The sequence goes on from JARDAA010000019.1 coordinate 32,983, forward strand.
TTGAAGGTGCGTGTTTCGCGCTTGTTACCGGGCACCTCAACAGTGGGCTTCTCGCCCTCCTTGATCGGCGCATATTTAATCGGGATCTCACCAGTTTCGATGTAAGTGCTGACACCAGTAGGGGTATAAAAAGCGGGAATACCAGCACCAGCCGCGCGGAGACGCTCAGCGATGGTGCCTTGAGGAGTAAGCTCAATCGAGATTTGACCAGTAAGCCATTTCTGCTCGAGCTTCTTGTTGGCACCAAGAAAAGACAGAATGAGGCGGTCGACCTGACCAGAATTTACGAGAACAGCAAGACCGTTGTCGCCAGCTCCTGCGTTGTTCGAGACGGCTTTCAAGGAGTGTAGGTCCTTGCCCCGACGAGCGACGGCAGCAATGATGGTATCTAAGGAGTCAGATGGCCCCTGAAAGATGACATGCTATGGATAATTACCAGGAGTTCCGCAAAGACCGAAACCGGCGCTCAGCAGCGTCGAACCAGACTTGATGTCTGCAACGGCCTCGTCTGCACTCTTAAAGACTTTGCCCTTGGATCGGTCGACCACAGGAGCTAAGCTGTCGCCGCCGACTTTGACTGGGGAAGCTGCGTCTTGGGTCAATTGTCGTGTGAAGCGGAACGTGGCGGGGACTGTGACATTAGGACGGGCGATACATTGCCATCTCGACCTCAATGCGAACGATGCATTGGGTCGAGCGGCGGCAAGCCTGGTGGCGGCCCTTCGGGGAGCTGCCATCGTTGCCCAAGGGATACGCAGGAAGTCGAAGATGTGGGGGAGTGAAGGTCGAGTCCCGACAGCCAAATTGCTGTTTGTAGGTCAAGTGCAATCGGATGGATGTAGTGATGATCAAAGACGTCGACTGAAGGGTAAGATAATATCCAAGAGTAGTAGTCAGCGGAACAGTTATCCGAGGATATGCGCGGGAGAAGTCGTAACGTGATGATGGACTGTCTTTCTCCAACTGCGCCAACAGCTGCGAATGCGGAGGTGCAGGAGAAGGAGAAGAAGGTCTTTTGCTCCCGCTAGTCTCGGTCTTGGTCTTGGTCTTCGGGTCGCAAACGCGGGACCTACTGGGGTGGAGAAAGGGAGGGCGGAATTGAAGCCGTTCCGAAAAAGAACCCACATCCGTCGTGTCGCAACTGGAGGAGCAAAGGGAGCTTTGAGAGCTAAACCCCTTCAACAGAACCATGGTATGCACAGCTGTCTGCTAGTCTGATCACGTCTGATTCATCCAACAGGCGCCGGTACGCAAGAATGCTCGCGCCCGCATGCGCGCAAAGGCGACGCCAAAAACCTCCACCCCGACGATGAAAGACGATACCCCCTCGGACGCGCTCGATTCTGGCAGCGCAGACATTCTGGACGATACGCCCTTCTCGAGCTTTGCTGCAAACAAAAAGGACCGACAGCGAATGCGACACAGCGCTCTGCTTCATCGAATAGCAAAGACGGCTCCGACTTCAAAAGTCAAGAAGCGGAGGAGACCGGGCAAGAAACTTGCCGCAGACCTGGAAGGATTGCTGGGTGCACTTCCGGACGTGGCTGAGCAGAGGGTGGACATTCATGGCGACGATGACGGATGGGAGGGCGTCTCGGGGGATGAGGATGATGGCAGTATTCAAATGCCCGATGAGCTCGGCCGCATAGCCGGCATCAGGAAACGGAAACGCAGCTCGGCTGCAACGACGAGGATGGAAATGAAGTCCATAAAGTCACGACCTGGTGCCATGAAGGAGAAGGCCAAGCTAGAAAGAACAGAGAAAGATCGATTCGCGAAGAACATGGCGCAGATGGCACCAGCAGCGCAGGGAAAGGAGGTAGCGTTAGGTGATCGTTGGTCGTCTCTGAGGAACTTCATCGGCCAGACCATGCAGCAGAGTCCGCTGTTCAAGACTGGTGCTTGAGACGAGACGCAGAACACGAACGTCAATGTGGTGTACGATTGTGAAATGGTAGTATTTGACCGAGCACACCGGCCCTCTGTATGATGTATCCAAGCCCCGGAATCATGATAACGTAGATACCCAACAACGCAATGCATATCCAAACACCTTTGCTCAAACATGTCAGCCCCCTTGCATCGTCTTCATCTCATTCCGGTGCGCCGTCCCACCCCTCATCCATCAACCTCGCCGGTTTTTGCCCAAAGCTCCCGATTCTTCCGCAAGCTTGACAATGTTCTTCAGCACCAGCTTTTCCTGCTTGGTGAATTTATTGATCTTGTCGCTTTCCAAGCAGCACATGTTGTTCTGCTCCAATCTCCAGTCGGCCTCTGTGGCATCCTGCTTCAGCTCACTCATGTACACCTCGAACTTTGACAACCTGGCGTGGTCCGCATCGAACTTGTTGTCCATGATCCAACCATTGAACCAGAGCGGTCTTCCCTTGCGATCGAGATGCAGCAGCTGGGGAGCACAGATTGTGTAATTCCTCGTCGGCTCCTTGAAGCTACTCAAGTCGGCACTGTCCGTGAGCGTTTCGGAGGCTGGATACTGATACTGATTCACCTCCGCCTCGCGATTCGGAATGGTGGCACGCTTTCTTCTTATCTTGGGTGCGTCGACCGCGGGTGCGGCCTCTGCTGCCGCTGGCGTCTTCTCGCCAAGTGGACCTCCCGGAGTGGGCGCCTTTTCGCCCTCGGTTGGCTTACTGAGCTCGACCGTCGCATCTTTGGGAGCGTCTTCCGGTGCGGGCTTGCCCTCCTGCTCGGCCTTTGCTTGAGCAGCTTCCTTCTCTTTCTCTGACTTAATGGCCTCAGCATCAGATTCCTTCTCGGCAGGCCTTGCCTCTTCCTTCTTCTCGGGTTCCTCCTCCGCGGCTTCTTCTGGCTCAGCCGAGCTTATGACGCCCTTCATGGCCTCCTTGATGTTCTCGTGGGCAACACCCATGTTACCGGCATTACCAGGGTGGAACGCGTAGTCTGAATCGCCAACGAGCTCCCAGCCGAGCCAGAATGTCTCTTTGTCACCTACATTTCGTTAGCTGGGTTGTCATAGCCTCTGCAAAATCTCGTCTTACCGTAGACCATGTCGTAAGTTCCCACGATACCCTTGTCCTTGTCACCGTCTCGGTCGGGACCATTCATCCTAGTGACCATGAGCAGAGCCATGAAGTGTCGCCATTTATCTACCACCACCACACCCGACTCTTGCATGTGGCCGCTCTCGCCAGTCCAGAAGCGACTGTGGCGGACCTTTCTCGACATCGGCTTTGGCAGAATCTGTTGTAGCCACTTCCGCTTGGATTCGGGAAACATTAATCGGTCGCGGAAGAAGAGCGCACCGTTCTCCTCGTACGCCTCGTCCTCGAAAAGGACTTCGGGAGTGACGAAGAACTGCGCGTCAGCATCGATAAAGATGGCTTCCCGAAATGAGGAGAGAAGGATAGCGAACGGCTTGCCGGCCCAGCCCTTGAGCTGCCATCCCTCGTCGCGCACCATCTGCTCCATGTCGCGAGTGATGACACCGGGGAGAGCCTCTAGCTCCGAACGCGAGTCATCACCCAGGTCATCGTCGCCGAGGTACATGATCTCGACGGGAAGATGGCAGCCGAGCTTCCTCAACGCCTTGACGGAAGTCAGCATGTAGGAGAGCTGTCCGTCTCCACCCGAGAGCACTATTCCACGACCACCGTAGCGAATGGAAGCGTGGAGACTCATGTGGTCGGCGAAATAGGGGGCCGTGAAGGGGAAGAGCAAGTCGGACATCTTGGTGAGAAAATACCTGAAGTTCTCGTAAGAGCGGATGATGTCGGCGCGAGCTTTTGTGCTGCTGATGGCAGAAAGATCCTTGGCCTTGCTGAGGTAGTTGACGATATCGTCCCTGATGGTGATAGTCTTCTTGCCGTGTACGAAGTGGATCTCCTCCCACGCCTCGAGGAAGGTGCGGAAGGCACGGGCTCTGAGACCCAGTTCTCTCAACCTCTCCTTGCCAGAGTTTTCGATTGGGCGGAGCAGCTCTCGCAAGTGGAGTTCATCCGGCATGATGGCGAAGATGTGCTTGAGGTCGCCCTCGAGTTTCTTGGAGACTTCGTCCTTGACCTCGACCTCCTTCTCCTTGATCCTATCTGCCTTGGTCCGTGGCCGAGTACCTTCCTGTTCAGTATCCTCATCTCCCTCCGCTACCTTGCTCTTTTCCTTGATCGGACGCTGAGGCTCGTCATTGAGTGGCACTTGGTCGGCCTTTGCTCTGCCGTGCGTATTCAGGCCCAGATCCTGAGCATTCCGTGACCGGGGCTCAGTGCGCGCAGCGACCACGTTCTCCGATCCCGAGCCGGCAGGGTTGCCGGTGTTGATCACAACCAGATAGACGAAGCTTACGAGTAGGACGGCAACCAGAACTCGGACCCAGCGAGGTTGTCTCCGCCGCTTGGCATAGAACTTGTACATATCCTCCTTGAAGGGGAAGGACGACGGCGACTGGGGTTCGAACTTGGACATGGCGGGCGACGCTTGTGAGAAGTCGCGAGGACGGCAGCCTCGTGCAGAAGTGGAGGTCGTACTCAATTGACCATGTGCGGAGCGATTGAGCAGACCGGAGAGATGCGTATTGAATCCGAGTAGATGGCTGGCAAGTCGATTAGCCGCAGAAATGAATATTTGTTTTGCGTCTAGATTGCACAGGTATCTGTGACAGGGGAAAGGGAGCTCAAGAATATTCGAGGGTTCTTGTCGACTGCAGGACCGTTAAGCTACGACCAATGTTGCCAACATGGTTCACCGGAAAGTTGCAATCCTAACGTCGAAGGTGCGGCGAGGTCGATGCTTAACAGGAAAAGAGGAGTTGGTACCGAGGGACCAGACCTAGGGTCGGAATCGCCTGTGCGACCAGGGCTCAAGTAACGATACATCAGCGGCATACGGAGGATCTCACCAGCTCGTGTTTGGTTTGTGAGAATAAGCAAACGGAGCGAAGTGGGATTTCATGGATCACCCCAATCCGGGAATCTGGCGTTCTGCCAGTCGTGTATGATTGGTCGTCTTTGACGAGGGCCGGTCAGTTTGGGTCTGTGGATAGAATGATCGACAGCCCGGCGGCGAGCTAAAGAACGACAAGCAATAAACTCCTAGTCCTGCCCTCGAACTGCAGCTAAGGGTTCTCGCCCAATTGTATGGGGGTGAAGTGGCAGATTTGATTGACTGCAGCAAGCTGAGGAGCTATACGCTCGGTAGAGTGCTTGAAAGATCAGTAACGTGTTAGATCACACCATGTTGTATCGCATATTGTTCATCGTGTATCGTGTCCTGTGCCGCTGGATAGTGACATGATCGAGAACACGAGCAAGTGGTATTTTCTCCGCGCTCGAGCTTTTCGGCCCGTCCCTACCTTCTGTTCTTCCATCCTGAGGAATTTTGAGGACCGCTCAGAGTCGAGCGCACGACGAGATCGGGCATGAAAGTGGTATCGAATGGCTCGGTGTCGCTCACGTATTCCATTCTGGATGAGATGCCGTGAGTCTTGCTGTTATGCGCAGTCGTGATTTCCGGCAACGTCGATGCTCGTATGAAATTAGGGTCGCCTTCGAGATAAGGTCAACTTTTGAACGTGATGCAACACTCTTGAATCCACTGATCTATTCTTAGCGTGCACGAGGAACATTTCGAGCTCGCGTGCCATGGCGAAAACCGTGCGGCGATATGTAGACTGATGATTGATTGAAGTAAGAATTGTCTCCATTCCTACAATCGCCATATATTGACTTCTTCGCAAATCGACTCTTTGCGAATTGTGAGAAGCAAGCCTGCTGCTACTCTACCGCTCCCGCTCTTGAATCTACCTCATCTCAATTCACTCCGTCATCCTTGCATGATTTCCCGGCGGATTGGGAGATGACGAGATCCTTCAAAGATCTCCCTGACCCGTGGAAGGCTCGTCGCCGCGGGGTAGCGGGGTGGAAGACAAGAGCACGCAAGATTGGCGGACGTCACGCCGATCACTCCGCCAGACCGTCGATCCCAACCCACGTGTGCCTCTCCAAATCCCCCTGCCATTGGCTACTCCCACTTTCACAGACAAGATCCGAAAAAGGTTGGTTGATCATGCCACGGCAGCGACACATCCAGATCTCTGGACGCAGGGTTTTCTCCCTCTGCCTTTTTTTACTTTATGCTCGTCCTTTCCAACATCCCGTGCAGGACCCGTCGCTCAATTCGTCTTCTTAGCGGGACAAACGTAAGTCATGTCGGCGCCACAGAGACAGGACGTCAAGGATGTCGATAACATGGTCGGCAACGAGGTCGACAGGGATGTCGAAGAAGTCGACTCCCTTCACAAGCAAGATCTATTGTCTCTTGAGCATACAGATCCTGTGCTCAATGCGAAGATGAACCTCATCAACAATGCCATTGACGAGATTGGCTTCACTCCTTATCATTGGAAGTTGTTCTGCCTCAATGGCTTTGGGTGAGCTTCCTCTAGTCCACCTGGCGGTTCGCACGTGACTGACAAATGCCAGCTATGCGGTCGACTCGTTGGTTCTTCTGCTCCAGTCCATCATTGCCGGTCAAGCTGCGCTGGAGTTCCGACCTGGATATCAGAACGGTCTCACCATTGCTGCCTATGTTGGCATGCTGGTGGGTGCCCTGTTCTGGGGGTTGTCTGCCGACGTGATTGGTCGCAAATTCGCATTCAACTTCTCTCTTCTTTTCTGCTCCATCTTCACCATCGTGGCGGGTGCGTCGCCGAATTGGATTGTCCTGGGGCTTTTCGTTTGTCTGTCTGCTTTCGGAGCAGGTGGTAATCTGGTCTTGGACACCGCAGTGTTTCTCGAGTTCCTACCATCGAATAAGCAATGGTTGCTCACGCTCATGGCGAGCTGGTGGGGCATCGGTCAGCTGATTGCCGGTCTGTTTGCCTGGGCGTTCTTGCCGAACTTCTCCTGCGCAGACGAGGCGAGCTGCACAAGAGCGAACAATCAAGGCTGGCGGTACGTGTGGTTTGCATGCGGCGCTCTTGTCTTTGCGATGAGTTTGGCGCGTGTCACAGTCATCCGCTTGAAAGAGACGCCAAAGTACCTAGTCGGCGAAGGAAAGGACGCAGAGGTAGTCGACTCGATCCAGTACATTGCGAACAAATACAACAGGCCTTGCAGTCTGACACTCGAAGCCATGCAGGCTTGCGGCGAGACTGCGGCGACAAACATCCACGACAACGGCAGGCGGGGTTCCACATCGCACGCTAAGGCCCGCTTCTCTTTCGCCGAGATCGGAATGCATATCAAAGGACTGTTCCTCACAAGGAAACTAGCTCTCTCGACCTCACTGATCTGGTTCTCGTGGTTGTTGATCGGACTGGCTTACCCTCTCTTCAATGTCTTCTTGCCTACTTACCTCGAAACCCGAGGAGCGCGCCTGGGAGATGGCTCCCAGTATACCAGATGGCGCAACTATGCTCTGGCGAACTTCAGCGGCATTCCCAGTCCGATCCTGGCAGGATATATGTGCAAGAGTAGATTCTTCTGGGGCCGTCGTGGCACAATGATCATCGGCGCCCTCCTGACCATGGTTTTTTTCTTCGCATACACCCAAGTCCGCACGGCTTCGCAGAATGTTGGCTTCACCTGCACAATCAACTTTTGTCTAAACATCTACTACGGAACCCTGTACGCCTACACGCCAGAAGTGCTACCGTCTGCTCATCGCGGGACTGGGAACGGTATTGCTATCGGACTCAACCGCATCATGGGCATTATGAGCGCTGTGGTTGCCACATTTGCTGATACCAGCACCGCCGTGCCAATCTTCATCTGCGCGGCCTTGTACATTGTGATGGCTATTGTGGCCGCGGCATTCCCATTCGAGCCAATGGGCAGGCGAAGCTCGTGAGCAGGCGGTGCGCTTGATATGTAGCGAGGAAACAGATGTAGCACGATACCCAAAGACGACAGCAATGCATCGAAACTTCATTCGTGAATTACGATCACTTGCAAGCAAATGCAGGTATTTAAGCGTGACCTCCTCAGTCTGTCCTCTAGCTCCCCAATTCAGCCACCGGCCTCCCATTAGCATCCACCTGGCCCGTCTCCTGCCCACGGTGACCCTGCTGCGACCCCTGACCTTGCTGCTGCATCTGTGGATTCGGCGCATACTGACCCTGTCCACTCTGCTGAACCCCAGGGTGCTGACTCTGCGTCTGCGCCGCCTTCCTCGCCGCCTCGCTCAGCTCGACAGCACCGCCGGCGCTCACCGTCGCGAGAGCCAGATTACATTGCGAGCAATAGTGCTCGACGTCCTTGCAGTCGTCCATGACGCATGGTATCCATGCGCAGAGACAGCCCACGCACAGGCAGATGACGACGGACCAGATGGTGGCGCGCTGGCCGACGTGTCGCTCGATGCGGGTCTTGACGGCTTGTTGGCATCGCGGACAGTCCACGGTGGTTTCCGCGCGGCCGATTGCGGTCAAAGGCGTGACCATTGTTGGGGCGGGGCCGGGTTGAGGTCCATTGGGCTTCTCGGTCTCGCCATAGCGTTCGTAGATGGCGGCGTCGTAAGTCGGTGGCGCTGGAGTGACATCTGGCTGATGGTGGGTGGCGGAAAGGTTGGTCGCGGTGTCTGTTGCGGTGTTGGTGGGAGCGAGGCCGGGTGTAGGAGAGGGACCGCGAGAGATGGGTCCATCGTTGATGCCGGTGGAATTTGGGGATATTGGTGATGCTAGAGAATGCGTTAGAAGGTGCAGACAAGGTCAGAAAATGTCATGAGCACTCACGCAGATAGGTCTGCTCATGGCTGTCCGGCCGGAGAGCAGTGTGCTGCTGCTGCTCGGGAGCTACAATCTTTTCGGAAGCCATCTTGTCGTTATTCAGCAAGAAAGACCCCAAGGTGGAGGACTGGTATGTATGATTGTCAGGGATGGAGTTGAAGGAGAAAACATTCCTCTTGTGAGTCAAGGATTCATCGACAGCCCGACTGCGCCTCTTCAGCTACAGTTTTTGTCTTTCCTTTGCCCGTGCTACTACAAATTCCAGGCAAATTTCCATCCCAATTCCGCGATCCATTGTTGACTTTGAGACAAGGCGAGCGGACTCGCTAATTGACAGGCCAGGGAACGTCGCTAAACCAATTTCAGGGTAGATGAACGAAGCTCGGACGATTCAACCAGAGTTTGACGAAACTGAGCCGCTCTTTGCACTATTTCTGGACCAGGCAAGGGGTCTTAGGGTCTTTGAGTCTTGGGCTGTCGCGCGGTGATCAGCAGCAATAGTTAAACGAAAGAGAAGAAATCATCACGCTCGACGCTGCAATGAAGCAATCGCGATATCGAAGAGCGACCACTGCTTCTGCCTCAGCATCAATGTGTCATTGAACATGAAAAGGTAGGCTGCATTGCCTGAAAACGCGAGTCATGATACAATTGCAGCGCTTATCGATAAGCAAAAAAAGTCTCGAGTTCAGATGAAGGCACAGCACTTCTCGCATCGATTTGAAGTGAGTATCGTAGAAGCGTCGCTGATGAGATGGATCTCGACAGTGATCAACCGGTCGACCTCGACACCACTACCTCGGAAATCCTCCTTGCTGCCACAAATCACGACGTCGATACTCTGCGCACTCTTTTCAAGACTGGATCTGCGAATGTACGGGACGACGATACTGGAACCACGCCTCTGCATGCCGCGCTTCTGGCATGTGAGGAAGCTGAAGTCGACAATGAGGTCAATGGAGATGCTGGAGACGCCATTTCCGGTAAGGCTTTGCATGAAGACGGCGCAATCCGGACGATCAAATTACTTTTCGAGAATGGAGCCATTTGGAATGACCTGGATACGACCAACGAGACACCGGGATGCTTGGCCCTGAGATTAGGACTCAAACAGGCGTACGACGTAATAGTGGAAGCCGGCGTCAGGGCTGAGCTGTTGCTCAATCGATTGGACGAATTTGAGATGCTAGGAGATGGGGACGAGGATGAAGACATGGAAGACGGCGAGGAGTACGTGGAGATCGAGATGCGGAATGGTCACGATGCGACAGAGAACAGGCAGGATACGGTTGAGAGAGGGAACAGCGTGGAGCGGGAAGATGAGGTGCCGGAATTAGTCGACGCCTCGAAGAGCATCGCCGAGCTCGAAGCTGATGTATCTAGTGCGCGATACCTGGCTTCCGAGCTCACTTTCGGCGGAGATCGCTTGCTGGATGCTGATGACAATGGAGTTATGATGGCGTGGGAAACCGATCTGATGCGTCAGAGCGCCGACTCCCTCATTACCGGAGAGCAAAAGAAGGTGCTGAACGTCGGGCATGGCATGGGAATCATTGATAGCATCTTCCAGGAAAAGAGGTTGGCCGAGCACCACATAATCGAGGCCCATCCCGCTGTATTGGAACGCCTCAAGAGCCAGGGCTGGCACGACAAGCCAGGTCTGCATGTCCACGAGGGAAGGTGGCAGGATGTGGTAGCCAGCCTCGTGTCCAGCGGCGAAGTATTTGACGCGATTTATTTCGACACATTTGCCGAAGACTACAAAGACCTCCGAGATTTCTTCAGCGAGCACGTCATCTCCTTACTCCATCCCGATGGACGCTTCGGCTTCTTCAATGGTCTTGGTGCAGATCGTCAAGTCTGCTATGATGTTTACACCAAGATAGTGGAGATGGATCTGTTCGAAGCTGGATTCGATACTGAGTGGAAGGAGATCAATGTCGCGGACCTCGACAGCGCGGGAGAGTGGGAAGGCGTACGGCGCAAGTACTGGGTTCTTCCAACGTATCGACTTCCGACATGCACGTTTGTCGGATGAGTCATTTGCGTGGATGACTTCATCCTACCTTCGCCAACTTGATAGGAGGTCGTTGCTCGGATGACTGCTTTCATCCACGACCTTCTCTGCAGTCTCCGCACCATACACAGGAAGGCGCTTGAGGCCTTGATCCTGCATATGCTTGGGTACCAGCTTGGGATCGAGGAGCCCGATTTGCACAAGCACACTTGCTTGATCCCAGTACAGATGCTCATGGTAGAGCTTGCCGCCGCGGATGTTGACAACACCGACGAGTGCAATTTTCACCTCGCGGTTTGTCGCGGGAACATCAGGAAGCATCCAAGGCACCTCTTGAGTATGGCGGAAAGAGATGATCATCTCGTCCACTACTCTATCGGTGCCGATCGTGCGGCTGACCAGGTCCACCCTCATGCTCGGTGGGTTCTGCGGAATGAAGTAATCGCGGTAAAATCTGAACAGTTCCTGCTTTCCGATGCCTCCGGTGAGAGTAGGTACATGATTGACGTATCTTAGAAGGTAAGTGATCGACTTGGAATCGACAACCTGGTCTACTCCACTTACGGCTCATCCACCATTGTTCCCATTGTAGCGGCGGCATCTTTTGTGGCAAACTCGACTGGCCGGTATCAGCGAAAGAGAACCAAGCTTGCTCGTTCCACGCACGAGTAACATGGCTCTCCCAGATCTTCTCTAGATTGACTTCAATCTTGAACCCTTTCCTCACGGCCGCTAGAGATCGGGACCATGCCAGTGCGGCTGCGACCTTGTCGAATTGATCCGAATCATGCTCTGCGAAGCTGGGCTGGGTGCCTGCGTATGCGTAGTAGTCGAAAGCCGGCGCAAAGGATTGAGAGGATGCGAGGTGAATCACGACTTGCATGGCGTGGTGGAACTGATCAGCATGTGCCGGAAGGTCTGTTGGATAATAGACCACCAGAGCACAAAGGCGAGGAATTGGCTCAATCGCGGCATGCAGACAGGCCGCAGCTGCTGCACCATATGCTTCATAAATCAGTATCAGGTATGTAGTCTTGTTTGACACGATGACTTGCCTGCAATAGCAAAGTACTCCCCGGCCTCGAGGTCGTCACCCAAGTGATCCAGCTGCCTTGCATACGACTTGGTGTCGCCCGTGAAAGGAAGCAATTGCACGTCAAACCCTTCTTCTTGCCAGTGTGAGAAGATGATCTTGTCAAAGTGAGAGCCGTCACAGGCAATGTATAGCTGTGGCCTGTCCTGCATGGTCGAGTGCTGTCCTGTAGATCGACGGGAACTGGTGGGGGCTTTGTAGCCGAAGCATCAGAATGCTTCTCTATCTTCAGAAAAGCTCAATTGATATGATAGATGATCAAGCACTGAACACTCGTGCGACCATCGATATTCACTGCGCTTGGAATGTCAAAAGATATATAAAGTGTCCCGCTCACCACCAGCAGAGCCAGGACACCCGCGGGGAGTCGGAAATCCGAGGGCTGTCAAGCAGCAGGCAGGATTTGCATTATTGTCTCAACATTTTATAACTCGCGATTCCGCAAATCTCCTGCGTATTCTACATCATATCTTGCGCAGGTTCGCATAGCATCACTAACACGTTCACGCCTGCACTGTTCTTCACCCCCTGCCGTGTCAGAAGTCTACCACTACCGCCACCATCTCCCTGCTTTGCTCCCTCTTCGCCGCCATAGGACGCAAGCACAAACCGCACCGCCAATCCGGTGCGGGTGCACGCCCGAGGAATCCGAATCGCGGCGCAGTCGGTCGCCTCTTCGGCATGGGTCAGGACTCCTCCACGCCCATCGACGAGAGCGTTCCCCCGGAGACGCTCTCGTCGCGAACCCTGGATGGCGTAGCAGCATACATCAAGTCTGGCCGGGCCAAGAGGATTGTGATCATGGCGGGCGCAGGCATATCGACATCAGCAGGGATACCGGATTTCCGATCACCAGACACAGGCCTGTATGCCAATCTGGCGCGACTCAATCTCCCTTTTGCAGAGGCGGTGTTCGACATTGGCTTCTTCAGGCAGAACCCGCTACCCTTCTACACGCTAGCCAAGGAATTGTACCCGGGGAAGTACAGGCCGACGGTGACGCATAGCTTCTTCCATTTGCTGCAAGAGAAGGGACTGCTGTTAAAAGTGTTCACGCAGAATATCGATTGTCTGGAGAGGGAGGCCGGCGTCAGGGTTGACATGATCGTCGAGGCGCACGGGAGTTTCGCCAAGCAGAGCTGCATCGAATGCAAGAGCGGATTTCCGGACAAAGAGATGAAGGCATACGTGGAGCAAGGGAAGGTGCCGCGGTGTAAGGAATGCGACGGGCTAGTCAAGCCCGAGATTGTCTTCTTTGGCGAGCAGCTGCCGGAAGAATTCCATCGCAACAGAGACTTACCGACTCGAGCCGATCTCTGCATTGTGCTCGGAACGAGTCTACAGGTGCAGCCATTTGCAAGTTTGCCGAGCTTCTGCGGAGACGGCGTGCCGCGGATCCTGATCAATAAAGAGCAAGTGGGAGGTCTGGGCAGTAGGACGGACGATGTCCTCATGCTGGGAGATTGTGACGAAGGCGTGCGGAAACTTGCCAAAGCGTGCGGCTGGGCGGACGAGCTCGAGGTCTTGTGGGCGAAGACGGCGCCCACGAGTGCGAGTGACCTGGGTCGCGAAAAGGAGGCGAGAAACCAAAGCAGAGACGAGGGCGTACAGGATGAAGTTGACAGATTAACAAAGGAGGTGGAAGACACGCTGAGTATCTCAAAGTGGCACACCGACAGGGTGCGGCAAGAACATGTAGAGGAGGACAAGAAGCGAGACAGCGTCAGCCCACAAGGCAGGGCTCTCGACAAGCCGACAGGAGGTGGCCCAGAAACCATGCGTTACGATCACAAGACGAATGGTCTGGGCCATGTGTTCCCACATCTGACAAAGCCTTCTTTATAGATATGTACACATTAACGACTTTATGATATTCATACGCACACTCGGCTATACGATCAAGCTCTATCTTTCAATATGTTTCGTGCTCGCTGCAGTTCTGCAGAATCCAGTTTCCAATCGATGCCGTCCTCCTGCGGCATATCTCCCTTTGTGGCTGTAAGCTCATCCCATTCCTCGTCATCCATGTTGAGGATCAACAACATCTGTTGCATACGAGTAAAATGATCGCGGAGCCCATACTTCCCACCTCTCACCGCGACGTTAATGATCTCAGTCATGTCTCTTTCCATCTTGATCGCACCAAGGGAATTGACACGGCCATACTGGCTCCAAACTCGTTTCTCCAGCATCCTCCCCAGATGCTGGACTGTGGCATACTGGATGCGCTCAAAGTTGCGGTCGGTTGTAATGCGTTTGATGGGCTGAGTGAATGCTGTCCATCCTCGTTCGAAACGGTGGGAAACCGACTCGGCTTCCTCATCCTCTTCCGGTTCGTCCTCCTCCGGTGCGTAGTCGACTTCGCGAAATGTTTCGATCAGGACAGGCCGAAGGCGTGGACGGAGAACCTGGCGGAGCAAAACCTCGACCGCTTCCGCAAGTAGCTCTGAGGTCTTTGCTTCGAAGCTAGTCAAGATATTGCGTACTTGATTCTCCGCGAAGACTGCATCATTGCCGAACGGAAAATAGTCCAACATGCGAGGCCGCTCGGATTGGTCGTCACCAGGTCCGGCGACCTGTCCCTCGACAATTCGTCGGACATAGTCCGTCGAGATATCGAGATTGTTCATTAGCACGAGGAAGGAGATGATGAGGTTCTCAGGGGGCAGAGCGCCCTGTATGGTAGCTTTGGGATAACTCTCGTCGCGCATCTTGCGCTGGATCATGCCATAGAAATCGGACCCAAGCACGCGACTGATCGAGGGGATGACGCTAGCGACAACTGCTCTTTGCGAGGTCCCGAGACTACGCTGAAGGACTTGATTGAGAATATACATCACATCGTCCACCGCAGACGTGATGAACGGCGGACCGGAGCCGAGTGCTTTATTAGGGTTGAGCGTAAGGTCGGAAGGCGGTTCGTCCATTTGAAAAGCTTTCTCGACAGATCGCCTGAAGAAAAAGGTCGTCATGGCGTTGAATGGCTCAATCAATAGGTCTATAGCCTTTCGCTGTAGGGAGCTGTTGACAGTCAAGCTAGGCTGGACCAGGCCCTTCTCGTGCTCAGCATCATTCACTTGTAATTTTGTAGCCAGGAACTTGGAGTACAACGCCCATCTGCCTAGCATCATTGCCATTTCGTTCAGCGAACCATCGACGGCTTTCATGTCGACACCGCCATCGTCTTCGCTTACTCGACTGGCATTCCGGTCATGCACCGCGGGCGAATTTGGTCGGAATGATGGTTGGGTCTTTTGAGTGGGCAAAAAGCTCTGTACCAGAAAAGTGAATGCATACGATTTGACGTCCGTCAATTTCCTGGCGAGCTGCCCCTCCTCAGACCATGTGTCCAAGATGAGACCACCTTGAACATCCGCTTCGACTTGGAGGCGCTCGATGACCTTCCTCATCATTCCCGGGCCATAATGTCGCGTGACGATAGGTTCATGGCCATCCACGATTTGGGCGATGTGCTCGAACAGCTTGGTGAGGTTCAGTGCGTAGAACAGTCCTTCCTTCTTTTGACCGCTGTTGAGATTGCTTCTTGCTCGAGACGAAACTCCCCCACAAACATATCTACCATATGCGTCCAGACCGACGTCCTGCCTGCCTATGAGAGGGAACAGCTTGAAGAAGCGCGTGACTTTGGTGCCGTCTCCTTCCTTGGTTGCCTTCTCAAATTCCCGAAGAAATAGAATGCAAAGATTCTCAGCCGCGTCGTCCAGTGTGACCCTTGGGGGATCCGGTACCTCAGCAGTCGGTACGATCTCCTCTGCAAAAGCGCCATCGATGACTTCTCTTGGAACTTTTGAAGCTCGATTGAGGTATGTCGCAGCCAGCTCCCAATCCTGCGTGCCCTCCATGGCACCGTGCACGCCCAGTACGCACGCTTTGAGCTCAGCGACTTGCTCTACGACCTGCAAAGTTGCCTTCACCGCTGCTTGTTCATTGTCCAACCTCTTGACTGCACCAGAGATGCGGGCTGCCGTCGATGATGCAGAAGAAAGCATGCCATTGCTGATAGATCGTACGGCTGTGACCTGGGGACCGAGTTGAGCTCGAGCAATGTCGAGTCTAGCTAGCTGTCGAGCGAGATCCTTTTGCGATGCGACTAGTTCGTCGAGTTTCGTTGTCACGGCTTTTTCCTGACGACCGAGTTGTTCCAGAGCTGCCTTAATTTCGGCGGTGGTAGTGGCATTGTGTATTGATTTTGAATGGGCTTTGACACCATTGACGGTGCCATTTGGTGTCATGACCGAGGCATTGAGAGATTGGCCGTTTTGTAAGAGAGGCAGACCCGTAGGTTTATGTGTCCGCAGGCGGAAGCTTGAGGATGCCCGCGTGGGGTTTGACTGGACATGAATTCACGTGTGAGAGAACTTCTTTCCAGCTTCAATTCCAACTCCAATTCAGTAAGCATGAACTGCTCTTGATTTGCTAGTATATGGTAATTGGGCTTCTGTGTATCGCTCCATTCTTCAGTGTCATTGACCTTAAGCTCCTGACGGTGGTGCAATGACAGCTGCGACTTGCTCATCGGTCGCCTGTTTTCCAAGCAGCCATCCAATGCCTTGGATTACATCCATGTTGGCTCTCTTGGATATCGAGAGGGTAGGCAAGAAGGAGAAGTGAGCATGTGGCACGCCAGGATAGACATTAAGCTTTGTCTTGACCCCGTTCTCACGAAGGACAGCTTCGTATATCAATCCATCGTCTCGTAGCGGATCCATGCCGCACACCTGAACGTAGGTCGGCGGAAGGCCTTTGCCTGCGCCGGGGATGTTGAAGGGCGAGTACTCCGGGGACTTGTGGTCGGCCTGTAGGTACTCGTCTACCCGGGTGATGGCCTCGATGTTGAAGACTGGAGCAGCAGCGTTTTGCTTTCGCGAGAAGAAACGATGCCTGTATTTCTCCGGTACGGTCTCTTCAGTCAGCAGCACGGGTATACAAACCCAGAGACCTGTCAATGGCGCTGCCAGACCTTCGTCCTTTGCCTTCTGTGCAACAACAGTGGTCAGGTTCCCGCCAGCGGAGACTCCACCCAGAATGAAGCCGGCTGATAGATCGGCACCAACGGCAGATGGGTTCTTTGCCAACCATGACACACTGTCCCATGCGTCATTGATCTGGGTCGGAAATTTGTGCTCGGGGGCGAGACGGTAGCTCAGAGTAACCACTGTGGCTCCATACAGGGCAGCCAGCGCTCGAGCGTACGGGCCCAGCTGCAAATTGCTACCCACAACGAACCCGCCGCCATATATCAAGACTACCAAAGGGCTGTTCGTAGGTGGGCTGGCAGGCTTATGGATACGGATCTCGCTTTCATAGCCATCTCTCATGGTGATGTTCAATGTCGACTCGAACTTTGCTTGCTCTGGAGTAGCTGCCCTTGAGGCTTCCATCTGAGCTCGCATCTCTCGAAAGCCTTTCAGGTCCGCCCAATCTGCCTTTGGAGGCGGATTGGTCTTGAGCACCTAATCGATGTCAACGATATGCGTCTTCCATTGGAAATGCCTTAGCGACCTGCTCAAGCTCCGGGTCAATCTTGCCTAGCTCCGCCACAACGTCTGGATTGCTGTAGTCTGCCATGTTGCTATTTCAGGTCAAAGATGTTTCTTTGAAGCTAACGCATTGACTGTCAAGCATACAGAGCCCCTCCATGCCCCTCATTAGCGAATCCAAGCTTGCCGAGGTCGCTCTCCGCTAGCGCCGGCCCAATGTGGCAGGTGGGATGTCTCTATTTTGATACAACAACATGTTGCACGCTTCTCGTATCCCTTAGCACTGAACGTATGCCTCACCTAGGCGTGACTCATCTTGCTGCCAACCGCCTCAAGCGCGAGGCGAAATTGTTTGGACTCGGAATGCACTCGATATGAGACTTCCTTATGGCGACTTGACTACTCTCTTTCATGCATCACGTGCATTGTCTGTATAGAATAAATTTCAACCATCATGAGTACGACAGGGATCTTCGGCGGTGGCAACCGCTCATACACAGAAAATGCAGCAAGCAGCAATCTTATCATCAAAGCCACGCTCTTACCCGTCAACCTCGATGACCCCAAGCAGTCGGGCATAATGCTCGCTCAGCGCAAGATATGCGGCTGGGGCTGGGAGAACATACCCGTCTGGAACAAATATATCAAGTCCGGCGAGCGAGCCATGTTCTGGATCGCGGTCCCTTCGGCTTCTACTGCAGCCACAACCATTACGGAGAGTGAAGCACTGGATTGCGTGTCATTCTCCAAGGATGGCAAGGAGGACGAGTTCCTACTGGTAGGGCATACTGCTCTCGACTGGATCGATATCCCGGTCGAGGATCATTTCAAGGTGGACGACACATTGACGGCAGAAGACGGCTCGGTGCTGACCATTTCATCTCTTTGCATAATGCCGGAGTTCAAGGCGTATGGGCTTGGAACATGGTCGATGAGAGAGCTGGAGAGGATGGCCCAGGAGAAGCCGTATGGTAGTCCCAATTGTAGGGCTATCGCGGTAAATACATTATCAGATAGGCATTGTAGAGGCGGTTTGCCCGGACCAGATGGCATGGACATGTTTCCCAACTTGGGTATACCAATTCCAGAGCGAAGTAATATCGGCTGGTTCGAGAAGATGGGTTATGCAAGGTACAAAGAGGAGAAGCGGTACAAGACGGGAGGAATCAACGGAACGCCTGTCTACACGTGGGCGGTCTTTCTGAGGAAGGAACTTCCACCGCGGAAGTGAAAAGGGGTATCATACAGCATCGCTCGTAATATGTACAGGAAAGAGATAGATCGTCATGATTTAAGCGGCGGCTTGAACCGTCTTGTATCCCTCGCCGACCATCTTTGTGATCTCTTCGTCCTTGTGCTGGAGTAGGCCCAAGGCATATGCGACATCATTCCATTGTCGCTCGCTCTCCACCCTTTGAAGCCTGGCGGCAAGTTTGTTAGCGAGCTGTTTGGCGTGCTTATCCTGCGATGATGTTAGCTTTGATTTGAAAGATTGGATTCAGCTGGCTTGCCTTCTCGATGAACGCGCTCAGGAACTTGATGATCTTTCTGAACTGATCCTCCTCCAAAGATTGGTCCGCAGACAGCAAGCTGAACATGTCGACAAAGTGGTTGTAGATGGCATTATCCTTGCCTGCCAGCTCGCCGAAGAACATCCTGCTCATTTCCTTGATTCTTTCATCCTCATCCTCGACGCACTTCGCCATCTCACCCAGCTGACCCTTGACCTTGACTTGGCCGGCCAAGATGAGGAAGGTCAACGTCATCAAGCATGTGCGCTTGACGGATAGAGACGAATCTGAGAGTCGGCGGTACAGGTAGTCGGTATTCTCGTCAATGAGGTGGTTGAAGCAGACCGCCATGTCTCCAAGAGCCACAACTAGATTGCTCCTGGCCGTAGCGTCATGGCTGCGTTCCAGTATGGTTATGAGCAGTGCGAGGTTCTGCTCACAGTACTCGGCACTGACACACATAAGCTTCGCCATACATAGGGCGGCTTGAGCCTGGAGATCACGATTGGGGTAGGAAGTGTTGTTCGAGCAGATTTCTCGGACCAGTGGGCCGAAGCTGGAGAGCAGTGATTGCTGCCCGTACAGCAATTCTCGTTCTCGAACATGTTGGATCGCCTCCGTAAAGTCGTCCTCATTCGTACCGGCGATCAAATCCAGTTCATCCTGCTCCTCCTGCTTTTGCTCCGGAGCGTCTTTGCCTTTCCTTGCGCCTTTCTTGACTGGTGATTCTGCGGCCACGGACACTGGTGAAGCCTTCTCCTTTTCTGCCTTTCGGCGTTTGAAGTCTTTTTCACAAAGCTCCAGGTGCACAATCTGCTTGATAGCGGTGTGACCCACGGTGAAGAGAAGTTGGGAGAGGCCGACAGGTGCCGGATCCTGGTTCCTATCTGCATCGTTATGCTCAGGTTGATCTTCCTCCGGTGCAGCTTCATCGACATCCATCATGTCGACATCCATATCGTCTGCCTCTGGAATTTGGGGACTGCCTTGTGGGCCCGGGGACGCTGATGATGGAGCAAAGACGGCTTTTGTTTTGACCTTTATGATATCGGAGCAGAGTACATCGGGGTGCTTCGAAAGGCTGTAGATTGCGCCAACGGCTTGTTCAGCTAGACCAAACCAATCTTTACTTGATGAAGATACCTGTGTGATCGCGGCCAGGCGTTGTAAGACAGCATGATCGTTGTCGAGTCTTGTGCTGGGCGCGGCCGCGACGCCCTTCGTTTGCTTTGTCGCGTTCATTCTGGTCAGGGCGATACAGGTGTAGCGAGCCAGTCCCAAATCAGACCGTCCTAGTTTTCCCAAACCGATCCTCAGACAGGTCTCCATTTCCTTGACGATGATTTCGGGATCGGCTAGTGCAAGCATGCTGAGAACAATGATAGCTCCACGTCTTTGCGTCTTCGAGATCTCTTTCTTCTGCACACCGTATACCTGCCACAACTTCTGCACCACCGTGTCGTTGATCATGTCGCTCTTCATCATTGTGCTAAGCAGCTGTTCGAGACTAGTCAGCTCCGCCGACGTTGCGCCAAATGTCAGACTGATCATGTTGCGTGCGACGTAGTTAGCGGCGTCGTTGGCGGAGAAATGGTCCGGCGCGTCGAAGAAAAGTCCTTTATAGCATTCGATTAGGTGTGATTGCACACCTTTTCCTTCGTCGCTGTTGCCTTTGGTCCAGATCAGCCGAAGCATCCGGCGAATGCCAGATCTTGCTGTCTCAATTTTGTAAGCGTCTGCAATGACAAAAAAGTCCATGGCTTCGATGACCTCAGACTTGTTCTTGGAGCCCAGGAGCTGTATAGCGACGAGAGATGCCTCATGTATGACCTCGATGAATCTGAGGGCTTCCACGTAGTATCGGCGAGTGAGATTCAGTTTGTTCATCATCTCTGCATTGGCAGCTTCCTCGGCGGCTATTTTGAAGGCAGCCTCTTTCTGCTCTTCAGACATTGGTGCAGACTCCTTGACCGGTGACTGCTGCGTTGCATCATCCAGTAGATCTTCATCCACTGTGCCTTCATCTTTCTCCGCAAGACCTGGAGTGCCCGGTGGCGGCTTTACGGCATCGATCTCAGCCTCGCATGCCTCCAGTCTTGCAGACCACTCGGAGTGAGCAAGCTGTCCACCGTGAAGCACTGCGAAGGGGTGTGTCGAGACAAGCTTGCCGAGGAGCTTGATGGCGTTACGACGGACGTTGCTGCTCTTGTCTTCAAGACTTCGAGCTGCTAGCTCAGCAGCCGTTTGACGTCTCTTGGGATATTTCGTATCCAGATCACAGAGTTTGACATAGACCTGTATTGCGCGACATCGGCAGTAGGGATTGATGTCCAAGAATCGTTCTTCCAGCACGTCGAAAAAGGCGTTCATCTGGCCCTTGTGATTTTCACCGCGCTCCTCATCTTCTTGCTTGCTAAGCATAGAGATAAGGTTGCCGCAAACTTCGATAATGGCGCATCGCAGAGTGTACGATTCCGAATCAAGAAGTTTTGCCAGGAGCATGACCTGTTTGATGACCAACCGGGGTGCTAGTTCGGACAGTTTAGCGATAAATGTCGACGCCGACTTTGGCCCTTTCAGATCATTGTTGTTGAATTCTTTGTTGCTCAATTCCTTCAGCACCTCCTCGGCCAGTTGTGGGTAGTCGTACTGATCTGCAAGGATGTTGAGGAACTCGGCCATTGGCTCTGATAGGTGCTCAAAGTACGACAGGCACTGGTCGATGGAGGTCTGCGCACCAGCAGCATGGCCATGTTGCTTCACGGCGATGCATAACACGCGAAACGAATGCATGCGGATCGCTGTGTTCTTTACGCGCGCTTCGTTCTCCAAAAGAAGGTAGACAGGCCGAGTGAAAAGGCCGATGAAAGTATCCCGTTCCGACGTTGCAATGAAGATGCGTGCAAGCTTCAATCTCATGACTTTGACCATTGCTTCGAAAGCAGCCTGAATCTGTGACGAGGGGTCCCAGGCAGCGTCCTTAAGATTTGCTTTTGACTTTGCGCCTTTGATGCCCTTGCGCGCTACTGGTGCGCTCGACTTCTCCTGTGTTGATTTCGCGTCGATCGCCGCGAGCGCCCATTGAAGTAGGAAGCCATACATCTCCAGCGCGCGCTTCTGGTGCAATAGCGCATCCTGCTCTTCCGACTCAATATCATTGTACACCACATCGGCTTCGGCGATGATTCCGGAAACGATCAGATCCAGAATCTTACTGAGTGAGGTGGCTGGAATAGATGATGAATGCCTGTAGAGATTAGCTTTCCAGAATCTGGGAGGAGGAGCCTGCTTCTTTCTTACTTGAGGAGAAACTGAAGTGAGTCAAATATGCTACTACGCGCAATCGAGTCTGGAGACTCTGCGACGGCGTCGACAATAGGATTGAGCACTCCATTGACCACGCTGCTGGTCAAAGTGTCCGGATCGTGTTCGCAATCGAAGAGCGCGCCGTCTGCGTCGGCGGTCGATAGGGTGAAAGGATCGTCTTTGTAGAGTTTGAGCGCATGATTGATGTCGAACTCGACCAGAGACTCCATGATGGCGGTCCAGTATTTTGCGCTCGTGATGTTGTCGCCGTCGCGATGGTGAAGAGTGAGGGCCGAGTGGATGTTTACTTCCCGCAACTTTTGTTGTGACGACAAGCTCGGGGGTCCCGCCCAAACTCCGCAGGACCAATCAGAGATGGTAATTGCTCAATTATGTCCACGTGATCTGGCTTTCCCCACGCGATCTATATTTCTTCGACGCGACCGTTGACACACAAAACATTCTTGTCCGAGACATGCAGCTCCTTCAGCTCCATCGAATGCAGTAGCTTTAGCTAGCGAGCTCCTATACTGACATGACCTCCGTCAAAAGACAACGCTTGGCCGTGGAGCCGCTACGCGTCCATGAAGACCATGTTTATGACGACAACAGCGAAGAGGACACGGAAGATGCGATGGACGAGAGCAGAGATCCGCTCGAGGAGAGTGGAGGCACGCGAGACGAGTCTAGTGAGGAAGAGCTGGAAGATGCGGTGGCACTTGACATACAAAACTTTGAACAGACGTTCAAAGACATCAACAAACGATATCGATTGATAAACAGAATAGGAGAAGGTAAGTCGCGTGTAGCATTACGAGTGACCCAGGACCTGACACGTGCAGGCACGTTTTCGACAGTGTACAAAGCTGAGGACTTGCTCTACGACAGCTACGAAAACGAGTGGGACATGGATGAAAAGGAGAATGCAGTGCTTGTGAAGCGGCCTCGAGAGCGACGTCCACGTTTCGTTGCGATCAAGAAGATCTATGTCACATCCTCACCCATTCGGATATTCAACGAGCTGGAACTCCTTCACGATCTCAAGAATTCAGCAAATGTCAGTCCCCTCATCACCGCATTCCGACACACCGACCAGGTTGTAGCCATACTGCCATACTTTCAACACAAGGACTTCCGGGAATACTTCCGCGATATGAACATTTCCGAGATGCGCATTTACTTCCACTCTCTCTTTGTTGCCGTCGAAGCGGTCCACGAAAAGCACATTGTGCACAGAGACATCAAACCTACCAACTTCCTGTACTCCCCGGCGAAGCGACGCGGTGTTCTCGTGGATTTCGGTCTGGCAGAGAGAGAGGGAACGGACTGGTCACAGTGTCACTGCAATTTCCCTCAGGACGAACGACGAATGAATACTGTCAATTCTACATGGTATAAGCGGCGGCAGGCAGGAGCGCTCCCCAACATTCCGGCATATCCCAAAGAGGACAATCGGCACTCACGGAGGGCAAACAGAGCTGGAACGAGAGGCTTCCGAGCGCCTGAAGTGCTGCTGAAGTGCACGACACAGACGTGCAAGATCGACATCTGGTCGTGCGGTGTCATTCTGCTGACGCTATTGACTCGACGATTTCCCTTCTTCCACTCGGCGGACGACATTGACGCTTTCATCGAGCTTGCCACTATCTGGGGGAAGAAGCCCATGTCTGCAACTGCAATCCTACATGGGCAAGTTCTACAGACGAACATTCCTAGCATCAGCGAGACAGGACACGCGTGGGAAAAGATCATCAATTGGTGTCTCAATCGCAAGAAGGATTATGAGATGACGGAGGAAGAGATCGAGGCCATTGATTTCATGGATGCATGTCTGCAGCTCAATCCGGATAAACGGTTGACAGCTACCGAGGCATTACAGCACCCCTTTATTGCGAAGCGAGAAGTCGACGGTGTTCCGAGGGATGGCAGTGAAGCGATGTATCTGGACTAGCGACCTTCGGCATGATGACTTGTTTTTTGGGAGCGTGGCGTTGTATAGAGGCCATGTATGAGATATGTGAATGAGCTATTTGGTAAAATGCGCATGAGGTCCTGGTCAGTCACCGAAATGCTTGTGCCCAGTGCATGGGGACAAGTAAGAGGCGGGTTTGCTACCTTCTTAGACCAACAGACTCGCTAAGAGAGGCTTGGGGTTATCAAAATGCGTGCGGGTTTCAAGGACAGTCTTCCTCTCCTGCAACCACTTTGTCTTCTCCTACAGACTTCGCATTGCCGACTTGCACCGGCCACAATATCTGATCCCTGTGCATTCTTGAGGGCGCTTGAGAACTCCATGAGACACTCACATGCCCGCTCGCTCGCTACCATGAATCCGCGTGAACCACTGGGTCCGCCTCAACGGCGAAGACGCCAAATTTGGATAAGCGAGACAGCATCTCAGGCAGGGTAAGTTCGTTCCTACAAGGTTGAGCCGTTGCTATTGTTGCCCTCCGCAGCCAGCCGACAACAGGTCGCGCAAGACTAAGTAGCTCTCCTTGTTACCTCTGAATCCACCTCCGCCCAGTCCCTTGTCATTTACTCAACCATCTCCGGCCCAGCAAGACAGCTCTCTGTACAGTCAACACCATGGCGGCGGCAGAGTACTACGATCCCAACTTCACCCTTCCGGCGTGCTACCAGCACATTCTCGATGCTCGAAACTCTGGGACCGAGGAGGCTACACCCACACCTAATCCGCTTCACGCCGCAGCGGCTGCGCAGTATCAGCAGCACTTTGCGAGTGGCGCACATCTTCAAGCGGCAAACAAGCCCGCGGCAGGCAAGACAGGAGGAGGCATGGGCGGTATGGCTCTGAAGATGGGCATGTCGATGCTGAACGAGAAGGGTAAGCAGGAAGGCGCTGGTGGAGGCAAAGTGGGAGCTGGTGCGTTGGCTGGAGCCATGGGAGGGATGGGGCTGGGAGGATTGGTCGGGAAGCATGAGAAGCATAATTACGAGGTAAATGCGCAGGAGGTGGGGAGTGAGAGCGAGGAGGAAGAGGAAGAGGAAGAAGAGGAGGGTAGCGGAGAGGAAGACGAAGAGGAGGACAAGGATGAAGAGGAGGAAGAGGAAGAGGAAGAGGAAGAGGAAGAGGAAGAGGGAGAAGAAGGCAGCGAGAGTGGTAGCGGGAGCGATGAGGAAGAAGCGGAGGACGAGGTCGAGGAAGAAGATGAAGGCAGCGGCAGTGATAGCGACTGATTTTGGCACAGGTTATGGGAAATATAACATTCGATGTACGAGTACTATGCGTCCTGAAGTCCTCTTACCTGGCCCAAATTTGCTTGTCGTTCCCTCTCATTATGCTCACTCTCATTGCGCTCTTTCGATCAATGATGTGAACATGTTTTATCGGATGAGCGAAGGCCGCCCTTCCTTGCGACCATGGAGACAAGGTGCTCACATGCGAGGATACGTGAAAGCAAATCGGCCTCGCATATCTCCACTGCGCTTTATGTCAGAAAGGTAGCTGTGAAGGATTCACTAGGCTCTGTCAAGTCAGCTCCGAATTTGGGACTATTGTAGTGGTGAGCAGCAGGCGCAAGCGAAGTCGGGGACAGAGAGAAGCTCGTTCTCCGAATTGCCGCGAGCTTTGAAATTGACGCCATCGAATGGGCGATGGTGGGATGGTGGGGTGGACGGTGGGGCAGCACCCCTCGCATGTGGGAAAGGCCGCATCATCTGGCAGAGGACTGACTACCATTACCCGACAATATCTTTTCCACCTTTGCTCCCCCAATTCCACTGGAACAATTTCAATTGCCTTCTGACAGTATTTTTAAACCCCCTTGCACCTTCCTATACAACCACAATCATGACTTCCAACGCCCCAGCCCACTGCTGCACCGTCGGCGTCAAGCACTCTGGCGAAGCAAAGGGCGAATTTAAGTCGATCGGCGAGAGTACGTCCATCCCCTCCTCGCAGTAGTATCTTTCTAACTAGACTAAGCTGAGACATATTTTACCTACCCACCGTCCAAATCGACCGACAAAGCCATCCTCATCCTGACCGACGTGATCGGGCACAGATTCATCAATGCGCAGCTCATCGCCGACCAATTCGCCGCGAACGGCTACTTCGTCGCCATGCCCGACCTTTTCCACGGGGACCCCATCCCACTCAACCGCCCCGAAGGCTTCAACATCCAGGCATGGCTGCAGGGACCACCAGGCCACCTCCCCAACCGCGTCGACCCCGTCGTAGAAGCCAGCATCAAGGAGCTCCGGGAAAAGTACGGGGTCAAAAAACTCGCGGCCGTGGGGTACTGTTTCGGCGCCAAATACGTCGTTCGGTATCTCGCCGAGAATAAGGGTATCGACGCCGGCTACATCGCGCACCCGAGTTTCGTCGAGGCGGACGAGCTCAAGGCCATCAAGGGACCCTTGTCCATCGCCGCGGCCGAGACGGACGCCATCTTCCCCGCGGAGAAGAGGCATGAGAGCGAGGTCATCCTCAAGGACAACAAGTTGCCGTATCAGATCAACCTGTACTCGGGCGTGGAGCACGGGTTCGCGGTCAGGACAGACATCGAAGACAAGTCGAAGAGGTTTGCGAAGGAGTTGGCATTCGAGCAGGCCGTGGAGTGGTTCAACTTTTACCTGTAGAGCAGGAGGTCGATGGGAGCATTGACTCTGACAGTATCCGCAACTTTTGCACAAACACCAAAATGTAGATAGACACGAAGACCATGAAAGAAAGAGTTTCAACACTCTAGATTCCCTTTTTGGCGCCGCCTAGAAGAGGCAGTTCTCTAAAAACGCTCAAATACATCATTGACCACCACTTCCCTCAGAGCCTCACACCCCCATCTTCTCGCTCGTGGCCATCAGACTGCCGATAAAAGTCGTGATCAACCTGCTCCGCACCGCGCAGATATCCTCGGGCACCAACCAAATGGTCGCGCCCATCTTTCGCGCAATACTGATGGCGAGTTTGGCGTTCGCGTATGCCTCCTCGTCCGACCTGCCCGTCGCGACTAGATCGTAGTCGACATACGCGCTCTTCATGCCGTTGAGCACGTCCAGGAGGAAAATACCGTTGCTCAGACTCGTGTCCTTGAAGCTTCGTATCGCGCTGCTCTTGCCGCCCTTTTTACTCATGCCGTTCGCCCAGCTGACCATGTCTGCATCCGACAGATCGCGCTTGCCCATGCGCTTGGCGAGGCCGCCGAGGGTGTTGATGATGTCTCTCCGCATCAGCTGCCATACCATACCGAGCGTGAGCGTCCGTTGGCCGTCTGTGATATCTGCGCCTTGGATACCGACGAGTGAGAAGCGGTTCTGCTTGCCGATCTCGACGGCGTAGTTGGTGTTTTCGACGGCCTTGAATCGCGAGAGCTCGGCGCCTGAGGCAGGTGCCTTGTTGACATGTCTCATGTTGACAGACCCGGGAATGACCTTGTCGTATGCTTGGAGGAGGATAGTGCCGTCGCGAAGATCATCAAAGAAGGACACGACAGTCGGTTGCACATCCAGAGAGTTGAGCCAGAGAGTAAAGACGCGAGCTTCCCGTTCACCTTCCGCATCAAAGTCCTCAATGTCTGCCTTTTCTTCTTCTGTGATCGGATCTAGACCAGGGTGGGTGTTGAACAAGTTCGCAACAAAAGCCAAGTTAAGCTTGGGGTTTCCGGCAACCAGAGATGTTGGAGTGAGGAACTTTCGGCAGTCGAGCTTATCGGCGTTGTCCAGGACTTGCTCGGCTCTCTGAAGAAGGTCGCGGGTTTGTAGAGGACCTCGTGAGCAGATTTCGGGCTTGAGCTGGTTGAGAAGAACAGTGTAGTTCTCGCCGTCCTTGACGTCGGTGGAGAAGTTGTTGACGCTGCCCTTCTATCAGTACTGACCCAAGTGACCTCTTGCGATCAACTTACGTTCTATTCCACTTGGCGTTCTTCAGGTGGTAGTTAAACCACCGCAGGAGAATTTGCTCAGGTGGTAGGCGCAAGAATTGCTCAAGAGTCTCGTCCTCTTCCAGCAATCTGTACAGCTCGGGATGTAGCTTGATGTCGATCTTGCCAAGCAGACCTCTTCGGATGACCTGCCAGATCAAACCAAGGATCAAGTGCTCGCGTACCTCAATGATATCCTGACTACCAATGTTGACTACTGAGCAACCAATACCCTTCGCGGACTCGATGACAATGTTGTTGTTCTCCGTCATGTGGAATGCGTTCAAGGACTTGATCTTCTTGCCGACCTTGTTCATCACACGCTCGTCGATCGTGTCCGGTACGCTGTCGTTGATCAATTTGGCGAGCACAAGACCATCTTTGCACTGATCAAACATCTCGAAGGTGTCGGTTGGGAAAGGAAGCTTGTGGCCAATGTCTGGATCACCAGCAAGCACGGCATTGATGTGTCGCGTGAATTCGGTCCTCTCATCCTCGTTGATGGTGTGGGTTGAGCTTGCTGTTGCGCCGCCGACGTGGATGCGACCTCCACCTTGACCTCCCGCGCCAGGATTGGGCGATCCAGGGGCAGGCGCAGCTCCACTCAGGCCGCGTGGACGTGTCGGGCCAGTCGACATGCGCTTTTGCGCCGGCGAGGATTCTCGAAGCTTGGAGATGAGCTGGAAGAGTTAGTGATCGAGCGCAGGTACCTGGGTTGAAAACCGACATCAACATAGTCATCCAATTCCACCCTGCGCGAGCTGTCCAATTCAACCTCTTTCAGCGCCTGGCGCACTACATCGTAAGACTGTCTCTCAGAATTCTGGGTGGCCTTGATCACTGTCCCTTCGTCCAGGTAACCCTTGTCATCTACGTCGAGCTTTCTGAAGGCATCTTGCAGCTGAAAGATCTCGTTCTGCTGGAATTGGGGGTATTTCCTGCTCACACATCAGTCGCCGGTTGGCGGGGTATTTTGTTTCAGCTGCTTACTTTTGAAGCTTGAGGACATTCATGATAGCAAGGGCATGCGGCAACGGGTACGATTCGATTCTGTGTTCGCGCTCGCGTGAGAAGTGGAATTGAACAAGTCTTGAAGAAAAGTGTAGCCTGAAAGATGTACGCGTATGAAGCAGTTGGGAAGATGAAGCGTAGATGCGCAGTTTCAAGATCGACGGGCCTGCAAATGGGAAGGCGCCCGGTCGGGCAAAGAAATGACGTTGACCCGCCGCTGCCCAACCCTCAAGATCCGCCGGCTCCCACGACGACACTTCTTGGTGCCCCCGTCTTGTCTGAAACGCCACAATTTGAGAAACCCGGGGTACGTGGACAAAGTCTCAGCGGCGGTGCAAGATATGTGGATGCCTGATTTCAATCTGATCTACATGAACGTTTCTTCTCAAACTTGGCCCTGAGACTGGCACTTTCTTAATCTTGGTCCACCTTGGTGGCTGAATGAGTCATGTAATTATCATGAAGATGTCTAGAGTCTAGGTAGAGAATCAGAACTTGTTAGGCGTTTGTGACTTATCTATTCCTCACGGGAAAGCTAGCAAGACATATGTGACGTGCGTACGAGTGTTGATGCTGTATTAGAGAGTAATGATTCAGTGCATTCGAGGCCCTCATATCAGCAGGTAACATGCTGTCAACAGGCTAGGTCCTATGAACAGTCCCGTCCAAAATATTACGTTTCCAAGGAGATCCCGCCCCTTGAGCAATTTCGACCTCGACAACGATACCAGAGGTACCTGCAAGAGCTGCATCGTAAAGAGATAGCCTCTGACCTTGTTGAAGAGACAGGCCATGACAAGCTCGTGCATTAGAGCCGAGAGCAGGAACGTGATAAAGGTTGCTGACGTCTTCGAGACGTGAAAGGTCGATATGGACGAGTGGTATACATGCCGGAGCAAGAAATTGTGCACCGGTCTGTTCCAGTCGCGACTGTACGAATCAAACCCAGTGCTGTTCCACCATGGGCCATAGAATCCCCTATCGGCAAAGCAAGTAATCTCTGCAAGCACGTTGAGAACGCATTCCCAGATCACATACCACGAGAGGAGCTGCTCAAGCAAAAGTGGAAAGAGCATGTCGCTAGCCAGCCAAGGGAGCTCGATGGCACGCTCTTGTAGACTCATACCTGCCTCCTTCATGCGAACTGAGCGAGCAACAGGTGGGTAGATGTATGCTTGCGAAATTACCATCATGACCCCAATGCAGCCAAACGTGGCCACGGTCTTCTCGGCGACGTACCACCAGTTGATATGATCCTGACGTGGATACTCAAGCTCGTAGACCAGAGTGGGTAGGCAAGTCCAGTCGACGAAGTTGCTCAACGTAAGGTTCTTTGGGTAGGCATTCTCTCCACTCGCATTTTTGCCCTTCAGGTCCGCGTCTAGTACCTCGATCTCGCCCACGATAACACGCTCGAAAGCTTCCATCTGATCGATGTCTAGTGGCTTCCCAGATTCGATGGCTTGAGCCACACGAGCAACGTCCGAGACTTCCTCGGTCAGGTTGGTAGATGACCTGTCAGTCATCTTTGGGCGAGCGCGATTGGTCAAGGAGCCATTTGCGGATTGGTCAGGTTCCTGGGCCGAGCTTATGCCAAAGGTGTGTGGAGATCGACCATTGCTGAACTTGCCACCTTTTGCTCGAAGTTGCTTGAGTCTACCTTGCAACTTCTCCTTACGGCGATAGACACCTGACAAGTGTCCGTTGTAGAATGCGTAGCTGTGTTGCTTCATCAGGAATACCAGAGTATGTAGAACCATGAAGATGGTGTGGGTCCATGGCCACTCTCTATAGAAGGTCCAGCCAATGATACCACCCAGAAAGATCGACTGCCATATGTTCTGAATGATCCAGCCTGATGTTGACCATTTAAGATGACCCTTGACGATCATCTTTTGCAGAATCAGCCCCGTCGACGTAGATCCTAGCATCGCTAGATCTGTCAGACCCAACACGATAACGTCGCGACTGAACATGATCTTCATGACCTCGTTCCTCCCGAGGATACTGCCATAATCTCTCCAGTTAGCGGCTGCGACTTTGAAGAACATGAGAACCATGGCCAGCCAGAAGAGGGTAAAGAATCCATGGAATGGCGACTCGGAACTGAGGGGATTTTGTCTGTCAAAGGTGGTGAATTGTCGAGTAAAGACAAGATCTCTGAGTCTTGTCCTCGTTTTACCACTGGCAGCAGCCTCCTCCCGCGCGCTGCCCTTTCGTAGAATGTCTTGAATTTCCGGGTCGTCAGCGGTCAAGATGTATTTTCCCTCCTCTGCCGTCTCTTCCAGTCGAACCTGCACGCTCTGACGTCGAGCTCCTGGGCTGTCGGGCTCCGATAACCTTCGTATACGACCTTCATCTTTCGACAAGACCTTCAGCTTATCATCGCTTCCAGAAGTTCTCTTATCCGGGTAGGTACCGCTGCTGCCATGAACAAGGGTGTCGGGGTCCAGCGTGATCTGGTCGTAATCCTCGATGTCTTCGTCTACCTTCTCCACCATGTTCGCTAGCTATCCAGCATGAGAGTGGGAGGGATGTCAGATGAAAAGGAATCTTTATCGAGACGTTTTGACGGACTGGACGGGAGGGAATCTGCAGGAACCAGGATGTGGTCAGCTCTTGTTCTTACCTACCAATGACACAATCGAGCGGACGTCAGCTCTGACTGGTTTTCTGGTTGATCGGTGTCAATCCATCACAGCTACCTTTGTCTGTAAATTGAACAGAGTCGACCTTGGAAGAGCTCGATGCTCTTAGGTTCACATCAGCGTAAGGGCTCGAGAGCTAGCCATCTCCAATAGTCGAGCTAAAGGGAACGGACAGCTTGCAAGCAATTGCGGCTCGTCATGCAGGGTGACAGGGCAGCCCGAGGTGGGGGGTTGACCGCTTAGCAATTGCCCGACTTTATTTTCGTCACTGTCACCTCTATGCCACATACATATGCTTTTTTTGCAATGAAGTCGTTCAACGCAGTTTCTTAGTATGACCAAGGTCGATAGATATCAAACTCCAGACCTACGACTTTGTAAGTGCTGCTATCATCGCAAGATTGTAGATGTGCTATTGTGCAGTCTCCTGTTCTATCGAAGAGAAGATTATGGAAGTCCTCAGCTAGAATTTGATCAAAGTATGCTCATGACCGAGTCTATACAAGATAAGATCTCTGCGTCAAGTTTAGAGGGCTCACAAAAACGATACTAGGGCGAACATACGGGAATGAGGCTCTCCAGCTGCAAATTGACCGTTTGACAAGTATTCACTGACAAATTTGCAATTCGTGTATATGGCAAAGGCATTTTGGTAGATAGTTCGTTGCTACATGACTACAAATTACTTCCACCATTTCCTGTCGCACAAGGTCTCCTCTACTGCGGCGGGAGAGTCTCAAAGGTCTCCGCGATCTTAGGCTCCCAGCTCAATTTGGCCTTGCCGTAGATCTCAGCACCGACGGGGAATGTCTTCCTCGCCTGCTCGGAGATGCCTGTCCTCGCGATGATGGTGTCGTCGCCCATGACGGTCTGGTGGTGATAGATGTGGGTGGTGCACTTGGGGCAGTAGTAGCAGTTGACGTCCTTACCACTGTCGCCCTTGTAGGTATAGACGCCTGGCTCGCCGCCCGCGGTGATCTTGAGGGCCGATTTGGGCACGATCTGGTTCAGGGTGTATGTTGAGCCGGACAGGATCTTGCAGGTGTCACAGTGGCTGTGGGATGGTTACACAGGGAATCCTGCGAGAGGTGGGTGAGGGGCCAACGTACCACAGGATGTGCTTGCTCTGCTCCTCGTTGAAGTTCCACTCCCACTGGTGATGGCCGCAGTGGCATTGAGCTTTGTAGGTAGGCATTGTGATGAGATGGACGTGAGGACTGCTTCGAGAATATTGGACGCAGGATATGGTGTTGATCTAGATGAAGATGATTGCAAGGAAGCAGGAAGCGAAGGGCGGGTCCACCTTAAGTATAATGCGACAGATGCCCAAACACTGCCATGGCGGGGCAATGGTTTGACATCACATTCGCACCTCACCTACCAATACCCTGGAGCTGGACCACCTGTACCAGCCGCTAGCGGGCCGCTAGCGGGAGCTACATGGCCGCCGTTACTCGTAGGAGGAGCATGGGTAACGTAAAATTGTAATACCTCGAATGTTCGATGCTGGTCGTCTGGCGTACCATCTATCAGCTCGAGATGTCTCTCTACTGATTACATGGTCAAGTCTGTTATCAATCACCTCGTGAGCAATTCAGGTTGCCATCGTTGAGAGTGATGCTGACCGGAGATGCTCTCCACTGCTTCATAGATTCCAAATTGTCGTTTTGTCTGCATCAGATTGGCGGGGTAGATCAGCCGCGCGGTGACGTTGATGGACCAGCCAAATCGACAACCTCCGACCTCGGTCTTGCTAGGGGCAGTAGGGCCTATTCTGGGAGAGAAAAGGTCCAGGCCTTTAAGATAATTTCTCCTATGACAGATCATTGACGATGCATATGGCGAGGAACACAGTGTATCAGACGCCTGCCAAGTAGACGTAGCCGGAACAGAGATTTGTACAGCGTCCTCAGCTCAGACCGGAGAATTGGTCTTGCAGTCGTTGTAGGCAGTAAGACCGATCACAGGCCTTGTGCGGTTCACGTACCAACAAGAAGGCGTTGGCTTCTCTGCGTTTGCGCATATTGGTTGCAACGCGCGCATCGGGTGCGAAGGGAAATCCACCTTAAACGAGGGACGAAGAGGTCTTTATATGCTTCACGATGATCACTGGTCAAGCTTCCCAGCCATCAGGGTATCACTATTCGACTCCACCCAGAGCCGCTACGATCCGCCTTATGTACCACTGGCTCGGGTGCACTATCGGTGATCCAGTGGTATGCACCTTTACTTATGGACCTGGCAAAGAGAAATGCCTCTGAGGGGTTCATCGTAGGAGGATCGGGGTGAGAACTTGAAAAAGGAACATTGCTCATGAGTCATTAAAGGGTATCGACGTGAACAGCAATTACGAGGTCCTCCTCTTCCGTTGATGCTGGGCTACCTCTATTTCAGCAGTACAATGAGCAGCACCAGAATCAGTATGAGGCATCCAATGGTCACCCAACTCCAGTTGTCCTTTGCGCTTCTGCTGATCTTCTTCAGCCTGCCTTGAGCCCTGTCTAATGTTCCTTGATGTCGATCCACCGATTGATCCACATCGTCCAGCAGCACAGCTTGGTCATCCAGCTCGTTGCCCATCTGTATGCTGAGGTCCCTCTGCCTACCGATTGACTGGCCGAGTCTGTCTAATTGATCGTCTTGATCCTTAAGCACCTGTTTGTGGTACGTGTGTATCTGTTGGTTGTCCATGTTTTCTTGATCTGGTCCTTGCGGCTCATCGCTATATGGCCTGTCGAAAAGCGCAGCGCGATTCGCTTCGTCAGCGGCATCGTCCCTGTATGGCTCTTCCTCAGCGGATGGGTTATCGCGGAACCGTACAGCTTTCGAGCCCGAAGGTGATTTTGCAGCTTTTCTCAGCGATGACGAGCGTACTCCCTTTGGTCGACTTTGCGCCGCCGCAAAGTCCTGTTCCAGCGCTGGGTCGTTTGGCGTCTTGGTCGTGTCTGATGGAGACGAACTTGAGAAGTCTACCTCGAGCTCGTCATATTGCAATTGTAATCTAGAGATCTGGTTTTCGAGGTCCGAAATATCTTCGCCTGCTGCTTCTTGGTCGAACTTTTGGCGGCCTAGTGACGCGAGTCCATCGCGCAGGCTCTCCAAGGACCGCGAGATCTGTGCAGTTTGTGCGTCGACTGGAAGCGAGAGTGACGAGGCGCGCTGTCGTTCGAGGAGGGTGAGCTTGATGTGGTCGGCAAGCAAGAAGAGCTGATGCGCTGTGGAAGCCATTATGAGATGGTGTTGCAGGACAATATATAATCTTGTGAGTGAGCTGAAAGGTGAAATGAAGATGATGATGCCTACGCAGCTGTGAGACCAACCGGAAGGCTGGCTACAAACAGTCCGATCTCTGAACTACAGATGCGGAGAAGCAGACCCCACTTCGCATCGTTTGCAGGCCAACCATGACTGTCTCTCGCAAGCTACATCATACAGGCAGAAGTCCAAGGGCGTATACAGAAATCTGTGCTGCTGCCACCATGATCTATGTATATCCGGCCTCGCCAGACTTATTTTGAGGTGACTCATGCCATTGCTGGAGAGACATTATCGCTACAACCAAGTTAGACACTTAATACTCATTTCGTGAGGATTTCCTTTTAATCACTATCTCATCAGCACGAGGTGAGCCCGCGGTCAAAATCACTGTCGCCTGGAACATGGCATTTTCTCGACGTGCAGAGGCAGAAGCGGGCCATTCTGACCGCGTACTCATCTGGCAAGTATACAACAACAGCTGGCATCCTGAGACGAACCCGGATGGATTCGTCAATGTTGGCGTGGCAGAGAACCGGCTAATGCATACCGAACTCATGTCCCGCATAGCTAAGGTCCCGACAGCGCCGGAGGATCGTCTCACATATGGCGAAGGACCAAAAGGCTCTAAGCGTTTAAAGGCAACTCTAGGCAGATTCCTGACCCAGCACTTGCGGCCAAGACATGAGATTAAGCCTGAGCACGTCGTCATCACGAATGGTGTCTCGAGTGCGATAGAGCATTGCTCCTGGGCCTTTACAGATCCCGGTGAAGGCTGGCTTCTGGGACAACCTTTCTACGGCGCTTTCAAATCAGATCTGACGTCCAGATTTCGTGCTGAACTGGTCAAGGTCGCCTTTGGAGATGTTGACCCGACATCCGTCGAGGCAGTTGGCTTTTACGAGAAGGCCATACTGGAGGCAAAGGAGAAAGGCATCCGGACCAAGGCGATGATGCTTTGCAATCCTCACAACCCATTAGGCAGGTGCTATAGCAAGGAAGCACTGGAAGCTTGTGTCAAGCTGTGCGCCAAGCATAAGCTTCATCTCGTGAGCGATGAGGTATATGCTCTGTCCGTGTGGGAGAACGAAAGAGAGCCAAGTCTACCTGGCTTCACCTCCATCCTGTCCTTGGACCTTGAAAACCTGATCGATCCATCTTTAATACATGTTTTGTATGGCGTCTCCAAGGACTTTGGTGCCAATGGACTCCGCCTTGGATGTATCATCTCACAGAACAATCAAGCATTCCACAACTCCTTGACAGTCTCGGCTATTCACTCCTACGCCTCTGGACTAGCAGACCACGCAGTAGCAGAAATACTCGAAGACATTACTTGGGTCGAGAACTACGTCAAGGAAAATCAGCAAAGAATTGCGACAGCATATCGCAGGACCACTGATGTCCTGAACACCTTCGAGATCGAGTACGTCAAAGGTACGAATGCGGCTTTCTTCCTTTGGGTTGACCTAGGAAAGACGTGGCTTAGGCACCACCGGCTGGGCGCAGACGAAGACCTGACAAAAACGATCATGGACCGTTTATGGGCCGAGAAGGTCTTCCTGGCTAGTGGATCGAGCTTTGGGTCAGAGAAACCTGGTTTCTTCAGAATCACGTTCTCGCACCCCTGGGACTATCTTCGGGAAGGTCTGGACAGGATTATCATAGCATTGGACATGAAACCTCAAGGCGAGAACGCCGACCTGCCTGTTGGAAGAGCAATGTAGACAAACACTCTCATACAAAGACTTGCTTGGGATGAACCAGGTAGGCATGATCAGACATTACATTCGTTCCGTGCATTTACCATCTCTGCCGTAGCGTCATAACTTGTCTACAAGTTGTTGAGAATGGCGGCCGCCGCCTTCTCACTGATCATCATGACAGGCGCCTGGATGAAGATACCCGGAATGCTGGGGAAGACACTGGCGTCCACGACCCTCAATCCCTTCACACCACGCACGCGGAACTTGCTGTCCAAGACCGCCATCGGGTCACTGTCCGCTCCGATCGGTGCAGTGCAGCAAGCATGGTGTCCCCACGCTCTATCCTTGATATAGTTCCCGATCTGCTCATTGGTCTGGACATCTGGACCGGGCTCGATCTCCACAAAATCTGTGCCGCCGAGGATCGAATAGCGCTTGTACTCCTGCAAAGCCTGGCGGGACATGTTGATAGCCTGGATCATGGAGTTGAGATCCTTCTGGTGCGCGCCATTGGCCGTCGTGCCGGTGTCAAAGTAGTTGAAGTTGATGAGTGGCGTGTCGAGCGGGTCGGCGCTGTTAAGCTCCACTGTGCCGGCCTTGTTGCGCGCGTGCGCCTTGAGCGTGTACCATGAGAAGAAAGACTTGTCACGGACGGCGTAGTCGGCCCATTGTGGGAAGTAGCCGATGAAGTTGATTGGGCCGCCGAAGACGTACAGGTCGATGTCCTTGTTGTCGGCGAAGCGGGAATTGATGCTCATGGTTGCGGCGAGGCCGTTCGTTGCGTAGGCGCCGCGTTGGGCGAGGATGTTGGGGTTATTCTGCCATTTCTGGAGGCATGGGTCGGATGGCTTGGAGTCGAAGGTGCAGCCCTTGAGGATACTGTAGTCACGCTGCTGCTTGACGTTGACAGGGATCTCGTAGCGATCTTGCATATTGGTGCCGACGCCGGGAAGGTCCTTTACGACAGGGATGTTGAACTTGCGGAGCTCAGCAGCAGGACCAATACCGGAGAGCTTGAGGATCTGAGGAGTGTTGAATGCGCCGCCAGAGATGATGACTTCCTTGCTAGCGTTGACCGAGCCAGCTGAGCCAGATGCGCCACTGAGGGGACTAGCGCGGTAAAGGTATTTGCCCTCGAGGTAATCAACACCAATTGCGCGGGGCTGACCGTTGTCCTGCACGAAGCGGACCTTGGTAACGTGGGTGTCGGTCTTCACAGTGAGAGGGTAGCCCTTGGCGACCGTGTCGGCGATGAAGTCACGCACAGCGTACCGAGCGCCGCCCTTCTGGGTCAGAGGTATCTGGAAGAAACCCTGAGTAGAGTCACGCAGAGGATTGAGTCGGGAATTGGGATCCACGAGCAGAGTACCCGCAAGACCAGTGATGGCATCTACGACTGGTGGACCGACACCCATGACTGCGGCACCACCAGCAAGATGTTGCGCAAAGGGCAGATCCCCCAGCAAAATAGTAGGGTCGGTCGGTCCGGTCGGCAGCCAGGAGTAGACCTTGTTGAGAATGTTGCCGCCCATGTTCAGAGAACTCCACGTGAGGTCACCAGTGATACGTCGGATACCTTCCCAGTCAGAGGCGTCTGTCAATGGTTAATTTCTGCATTTCGGGCCACGCTGGTTTCGGAGTGAAACATACGGGGAGTAATCCAGATCAGAGCATTATGAGTGATGCAGCCCCCAAGCGTGGCAGCACGAGGGTAGAGAATACCCTTCTCCTTCGCGCCCGCTGGGATGGGCTGGTTATCCACGCTGGTGAAGAAGTTGAAAGGAGTTGTCTCGTAAGCAAACTTTGGATCCCGCTTTGCCCGGTCCTGATTCTTGTAGTGGTTGACGAAGATGTCCCATCTGAGCTTGGGATCTTGTGTGACAACGCCTTGGTAGCCTGGTACAGTGATGTTGACGTTGCCAACTTGATCGTCGCCGGCCTCAATCAGGAGAGTCTTCTTGCCAGCCATCGCCAGGCGGCAGGCGAGAGGTCCACCACCAGCGCCACTACCAACAATGACATACTCGTAGTCAGTAGTGACTGGCGCGGCCGCAGCCAACAAAGGCAACAAAGGGAGGAGAGACACCGTGAGCCTCATAATGATGATTGAGCTTGTGCTTGAGCATGTCTGAAGGATTCGGGAAAGGCAGAAGTTATATACTTGCGGCATTAAGCGTGCGGGTAGAGCTAGACATCACATACCTTAGACGGGACATGTCAATCACACGCGATGGACGAACCAACTGCCTTCTTCGGACCAGCTGGGGAGTGGAAAGTCAAGCGTACACATTCGCGAAGAAACGACAAAGCTGGATCCAGCCGCTCTTGGTATCGAGTTTAAAAGTATCACACTGTGTAGGCGAAGTGCAGTAGCTCAGGAGCGGACCGCCGGTGTGAACGCCACAACCAGTACGATGGGAGGGTGCGTGATGAACATTGACTGGTCGATCTGTAGGGCATGCGGGCGTGACAGTGAGGTGGCTGACTCAGGGGACTGGAAATACCTCGGTGGCACGTTGCGAGGGGTCCCAGCAACATGCCTTTGAGAGTGCTACAGAGTCGCGTAGACTTGTCGCCAGGGCCGTTGCCAATGTCTAACGTCCAGCATACTCACTCGCTGCAGAGTGATCTTGAGATGCTTCCTGTCAGTGCCATCCCTGTCGCATCTGCCAAAAACATTTGAAATGCGTATGCAAGCGAGCTTCCACACAATCGGTCGCGACTATACGGAAAGATGAAAGGACTCTTCTCGAGCCCCCGCCCGCCACACCTGACGATCTGCAGCGAACCCTCGGCGCACTCTCTCGGCCAAGGTCCGGAATAGGCAGTATACCGTGGTTAGGCGCTCACGTGGCGCCGCCGACGTCGAATCTCCTGGGCAAACAGACGTCGGACTCTCGAAAGCAGAATTAGCGGTCTGGAAGCCAATCATCTATTTGCCTTCAATAGACCTGTTTGTTCATCGATGCCTTTGTAGAAGCTCTGCTGCTTTTTGACTTCGGTCCCCGCTCGCCGTGGTCAGACAACAACCGATTCTTCGGGACTTGCCCAGCATGCACGACGCCCCATCGTGAACGTGCACGTGTTGATCTCATGCACGACCTGCTTGCCCTGATTACCGATTCCGAATGTCTATTCCTGATTGCCGTATCCGCATGTTGCCTTGACATCCAGGACGAGTCAGGAGAGCTACCAAAGCAGTTTGCGGAGCAACGTTTTCGGAACCTTTGTGGCGACGATCAACGAGATCACGCGCAGATCATCCGTCGTCGGGAATTATGGCTTCGACTGCTTCACATACAACAGTTGAGGTGGTGATCCACACTTGGTGGATGCGTAAACCCTCTCTCTGCCGCTGGAGGCCATCGGCACACAGGAGTGCGAGAGCGTGCTCAATTTTGCGTCTGTGAAATCGATAGCATTGATGTACGGTCCTCGAGCACTCCGAATGCAGCTTCCACAGCACAGCCCTGGCTTCGTGATCACAATCATGGATGTGCTGCCTCGGTGAGTGCCCTCCATTAGGGCTAGGCGATAACCATGGCAGCAATGGCAAATCGCCCCAACAACATGGGACCGCTCCACCACAATGCAGATGAATGCATTCACCCATAGCGAGACATTGTACATGTCTTGTTTACTCGATACCAAATCGCTAGTTCCAATTCTTTGACCGCATCGATGTCGGCTCGTCATTTGCCTCTTTGAATCAATAGAAGTTACCGACTGCGACAGACTGGCCTGCGATAGACTGGGTCGATAGAAGCCGCTTTCTGGAAAGAAGCAGTGGGAATGTCAGTCGATGTGCTTGCGTCCAAGAACTCGCAAGGCTATTATGGGTGTACACCGAAGTCGATGTCCGTGTACTGGCTGAGCAATTTGTCCACCTGATAAGTTACCCTTCCAACCACCAACAACAGGCGGGTATTTATGATGTCCACTGGGCACGAAGGTTGCTGTTGGGCTTGTTGTCATCACTACTGGCCAGAATCTGAAGGTGCACCTAACCGTAAGCAGCTGTACGCTGATCTGAGATCGCCACAAGCAATCACAAGACACCGACACCCCTTTCCAACATCTATACGCCCAGAATATAGGCCACCATCATGAACAAGTATCAGACCTAGCCGGAGCTGTACCGAAGCACGTAGAGTCCAAATTCGCCCAGGTCGTTGAGTAGTTACGATGTGATTGAAGTATCCAAGCGCCCTTATTGAATACTGCCTACGACGGACCAAGAAGGCTAGAGAGGGGTAAGAGTGCTAGAGGAACCCAGCATCCGCTTGGATTGAATTGGACTTGCTAGAGATTTGGATGAAGCGACGCAAGAGGTATGGCTGGCTATTCGTGAATGGCATTCCTCACAATTTGAAATACAGCGTAGCTCGTTACAAAATAGTATATTGCGTTCGTCCTACTCTGAGAACGTGAAGTATGTCCATGAATATAGTTTGCCCGTCTCTTCTTCAACTCGACTCAATGATAAAGAGTGGGCGGTCGCTGTTTCGTACCTAACCAGAGCAGGTGCCTGCCTTCTTTGGCTCGCAGCCACCAGCACAGCCAGTGTAGCCCTGGCATCTGACGCTTGCATCGGCGCAGACGTTCTTGAGGGTGGCTGTGTCACCATAGTTGAAGTTGATGCCGGCGAGCTCCCCACCATTCTTTGCGGTAGTACCCTCGATGTAGACGTTGCGCTTGCATTGCTTGGAGCACTGTGACATGTAAGCAAATATTGGTGCATAGTTCACGTGACCAAGCGATCTTGAGCAATCTCGAGCAGTTCAGTCAATTTGATAAGACTTACATTTCCGCATGATCTATACAGCTTGCCGTAGTCCTCAACGTAGTAGTTGATGATATTGACTGTGCCACAGCCGTTATGCTGCACGACCTTGTCTGATGCGTGGTATGCACCACCACCAACAATCCAGCTTTGAGCGCCGGCGGCATCGTTCTTGATGCTGATGGCGTCCTCGCAAACATTTTCAAACCACACGAACTCCAGATTACAATGCCCATCACAGTGAACGCCCTCGGCTTGGTTCTGTCCAATGATGACATTACGTAAGGTGGCGCCGGCACGGAGCAAAAAGACGGCGTCAGCATCGCCTGAAAGCATTGTCAGCTTCCAAGGAGGTAAAAAGGGCTATGAGAGTCTGTTCACCTCCTTCGGCTTGCTCATTGCAAGCGCCGCTACCGCGATCGTACCTGGCCCAGCCACCATCGAACACTTGACCAGCCTTGACCTCGATGACCTTGCTGTTTGTCTTGGTGGAGGTGGCTACAGGTACGCCGCCAGTATATCCGAGACAGGCGAGGGCACCCGGAAGGAGGGCCAAAAGGCCAATGGCTTTGGCAGCAAGCATGATGATGACCTTTAGGGTGTAGTGCGGATGTGTGGAAGCGCAAAACTCTAGGTTCGAACAGGATTTGCGTTTGATCAATAACGACGAAGACTTACCGAGGGTTCGAGGTTCGCAAGACTTATATATGAAGGGAATGGACATCACTTGCTCCTCCACGACTCTCGGGAGTCATGTCCGTATCCGCCCACTGTAATCAAATGCCAGAGAGATAACTTACATGATCTCCTGATGGCGGTGGCAGTGAGTCCGATTGGAGGAGTAAAGTTTTCTCTGCTGGTTCAGCATGGATAGCAAGTCACAGGCGAGGAATAGGCCGCCAAGACTCGGTGAAGGACCTGACAAGCGACGCCCTCGGGCATACCAGCTAACACCTCTCCCTGCTGAGGACATTGTAGCGAGATCGGTCCTGGCTTGCACCAGGAGAAACGACCAACATCCTGCACTAAGAGAGCGGGGATGCGCAAAGGCCTGCAGGAAGCAGTACGAAGCAATGTGCCTGGAAGAATTCTCTGCCTCCAGCGCCATGCCAAGCCGCCAGGCGCGAGGATCATTGATGGAACATGGTCAAGCCTCTGTGTAAGTCTTGGTACTTAGAGAAGTCGACCGGCGGGGGCGTGTGTGATGGGAATTTATGCTTCATGCAGGACAACTCAGAAGCTTGATTCCCCGGACGTTCTTGACGCGGAGATCCAGTGGCCGAGGCATCCTTGATCGTGCTGTACAAGTCGTATTTCTGCCTGTCTCCCAGAGCAATACTGACGAACATGGCCATGAAATTTTTGACGTTGAGAAGATGCCCAAAATATGTCAGGATAAGATCCACTGTTGCTACCGAACCGAGCTGAGTGTGGAAATACCAGGGGCTTTGGTTATGTCTCAGGAGTCAAAGAATGCTTATAGGGTTTTGTCCATGTGGGCGCGAGGCGGACTGCACCATATGTCGGAAATGAGCATTCTCCCGTGATATCTCTGATTGTTTCCTATGCACATCGGATCGATCATTGCCTGCTTGGTCGTTCCTACAGGACACAAATGTTGGCCGGCACCTCATCTTCGTTTCTCATTGTCAGGAAATATATCCGGCGACTTCATGCACTTGCATTCCCGAAGAGCAACCTTTGTGCATGTGCTTTGCCGAAGAGCAATTTCGGCTGTGGAGAGAGGGCGGCATCCCCAGCCATCGTAGCTTCCAGCGTGCAGCAAAGGCTGGGAAGAGTAGGAGTTGTATTTGCGGTCTTTCTTAGTAGAATAAGTACAACCAACATCTCAGAAATGGACATATACATGAGATGTAGTTCTCTAGCCGTGCTGATGAAACAATTCCCCTGTAAACATCGGGTGTTGGTGCCGAAGCGTCACATCATTGCCACTAGTTGGGTATGTGGAACTGTTGCTGCTAAACAGACGAACATATGTCGAGAAGAAGATCGAGGCATATGTCGATACCCGTATTCTCTTTCTTCGAGCTTCGACGTGGCGGATTGAACAGTCCTCACGCTAGATGACCTCTAGCACGAAAGTCTGAGACGCATGTTCCTCCAAGTGCAGCGAAAGGGCCTCTGGATCCTGTGAGAACTTCTTGCAGCGTGCGGTCAACTGAGCAATATCAAGCAGATCGCGACTGCCCATGCCTGCCTGGCATTGAAACCTCCCACACATGACTCTACACCAGCTGACATGGAGTGCATGCCAGTGAGCGACATGATATATGCATAGCATGATTCAAGCATAAAGGCTGGGGAATCACACGACGCTATAGTGTTAGAACAGAGTCGGATCAACATGTTCGACCGAATGTTCGTATCAATGACCCGCTCCGACTTCGGCCTTTGCCAAATGCTTCGGTCACAGAATTGCTGAACGGCCTAAACCCTCCTTCTCGCTGGTAGGTCTTGCATATTCATTTTGTAAGTTCGCCCTCTGAAGACTAGGCCATGCAGGCGAGATGCAGGTCTTTGTCAATGGCAGATTTGTCATTCTAGACGGGGAGGGCGCGTCTACAAAAGAGAAGTTTGTAGACTGCATGGTTGTTGAAGACGGTGTAATAAAATGGATCGGCAACAACAACGACTCCTCGAAACCATCTTTCGACCAGACGATAGAGACGATAGAGACGATAGAGACGATAGATATGCTGCATAAGGTTGTTCTTCCCGGTTTCATTGATGGTCACATGCATCTCCTTTTGCTCGGTCAATCTCTTACCAAGTTGGATCTTTCAGCATGCAAGACTCTCGAGGAGATCCGGGGTACTATCAAGAATTATGCTTCTTCCCACGCCGGAATACCTCGCATTATGTGTAAAGGCTGGCTAGAGAGTAGTATCGAGGGTCATGCGCATAGAAGCATGCTTGATGACCTTGACCCACGACCTATATTCATCGACTCGAACGGTCTACATCAGGCATGGTGCAACACAGCGGCTCTCCAAGAGCTGGACCTCAAAGATATGCCTGATCCTGCCGGCGGCCTCATTCATCGCGACTCGTCCGGCGAAGCCACTGGTCTCCTCAGCGAAGCCGCAGTCCTCAACCTCATCTGGCCCTTCCTGTCCGCCTCCTCTACCCTCGATCAGCGAAAAGAAGCCATCCTCTCCGCCATCACCGCCTACACCTCATCAGGCTATACCGGCGTCACAGAAATGGCCATGGATGAATACGCCTGGGAAGCCCTCCTCTCCTTACGCTCCACCTCCACTTTGCCCATTCGCATATCAGCATACTGGCTCATCCGCCCTGCCGCCGACATCCCCTTGCTACTAAGCCAAGTCGACCGTGCAGTCTCCCTCGCGGCACATTACAACTCCACCACATGTCCAGATCTCCATATAGTTGGCGTCAAGCTCATCCTGGACGGCACAGTCGACGCCTGCACCGCCGCCCTTTCCAGCACCTACGCATCCATGACCTCTCTCGTCCCAACCCTCTGGACAAAAGCGCACACCGAAGCCGTCATCTCGCACGCCGCTAAAGCAGGTCTACAAT
The DNA here is from genome assembly GCA_029448695.1 of Elsinoe perseae. Taxonomy (NCBI): domain Eukaryota; kingdom Fungi; phylum Ascomycota; class Dothideomycetes; order Myriangiales; family Elsinoaceae; genus Elsinoe; species Elsinoe perseae. The sequence goes on from JARDAA010000019.1 coordinate 77,964, forward strand.
GCGCGCTCCATGCCATCGGCGACGCAACCGTCAAAATGGCCATCGACGCCCTCGAAGCTTATGGCGATCCCACTGGTACAGGCGACCGCCGGCACAGAATCGAGCACCTCGAGCTCACGTCCCCTGAAGACGCAATTCGGCTCGGGAAGCTGGGCATCACAGCGTCGATCCAGCCTGTCCATGCGGACCCAGCGATACTGAAGGCGTGGCCGAAACTCATCGGTGAGCATAGATGTAGTCGCGCCTTTGCGTATTCAGATTTCGAGAAAGGAGGCGCGACACTGGCGATCGGGAGCGATAGTCCTACTGCGCCGTGGGATCCGTTGAGGAATATGTATGTTGCTTCTACGCGGAAGAGTGCACGGGAGAAAGATCTGAGGACGCCCGGAGGATTCGGGGAGGAGTGGAGGTTGAGTTTGGCGAGTGCGTTGGGGGCGGCGACGAGGGGTGCGGCATACGGAGTATTTCAGAATGGGCGGGCGGGGCATTTGAGTGAGGGAATGAGAGCGGACTTTGTAGTGGTGGATATGAGGTGGAATGATGAGGAGTTGTTGGAGGCACGAATTGAGGAGACCTGGGTCGAGGCGACGAGGGTTTGGAAACGCTGAACCTTCCACGATCGCTTCGCACAGACCTGAAGGGTCTATAAAGAGTGATTCAGGGTTGGAGCGCGATGGCAAGCCCGGCACAGCGCTTTATGCGGTGGCGCTGGAACGTAGCGAAGTACCCTCATTGGATCTGCCAGGGTCACACTCATGAAGGCGTGACCCACCGGAAACGTTCTTCGGGAGTCATCGTAGTTACATCGAATCGGTCAAACTGATCCAAACTGGCTCCAAGTCCTGCGAATATTTCCACAGTGTCCATATGTCCTCGTGCAACAGCGGCCATCAGGCAGCAGTAATATGTCCAGGGGGTAAAGCCATTGGCATATTCTCTTTTGCGGATCGACCTTATCATATCATTGCGTCCGTGGTAGGCGGCTAAGTATAAGGCCTCATTGTACCATTCCATACGTTTGTAATAGGTGAAATCCAGAAAGAGATCAATACAGCGGACGTGTAGCGACCCCGACTTGGCTTCAAACATGATGTTGAGAAGCTGAGCTTTGGGTCCCCAGGAAGATTCCACGTCAAATGATCGTCCCCCAAATTGCAAGTCTGCTTTGAGCATACTGAACATCGCCAAAAAAGCTGAATCTGGACTACGTTGCAGCGCCAGCGTCATTGGGTGATGCTGCAACTCAATCTCTTCCATGATACTTTCGCCGGCTTTTACCAATGTTTCGATCAGATCATGATGACCGAAAGAGACCGCCATGCCCAGAAGTGATCGATATGGCTCTTCCGCAGGAAAGGAGCGTGGGCGCCCAATGTTGCGTTCGAGAAGCATACAGACGAGATCCTTATGGTTCAGCTGGATGGTAGTCTCCAGAAGACTCTCACAATTGTCAGACATGGTAGTGGCCTGCGCGCCGAGTGAGAGTAGACCTGTAACTGCTTCGAGACTGCCTACATGACATGCGACCTCTATGGGGCTGTACATCATCGCCGTATCACCTGATAGCTCGCCTTCTGTGAGATGTCCGATCAAGTCGAAATGTCCGGTGATCGCCGCAAGGTAGGCTCTTGGTAATTCAACTGGAAATTCTTCCTGGAATTCCAGCTCATCATTGACGTTGTACCAGCCCACTGATTCGTAGATGAAGATCATTGACCACACCCTGTTGCTTGGACGATTCGCATCGTAGAGAAGTCTAGCTCGGTCATATAGAGCATCGCAGATCCGCAGGTCCGCCTTCCCAAAATGCCATACCCATGTCGTGGAGACATAGTGAAAGAGTGTGTAAAGAACAGACCGTTCCTTTTGGTTCAGGTCGCCCACATCATCCAGAAGCAAGAAGCTCTCGCAGAATTCCACTGCATGCTGATGGGCCTCGCGTTCGGGGATGGAATGTTTCCACGCAGAATCAGTGCTTTGCAAGTCAGCCAACAAGAACTCCTTGGCCGTCTGGTGCAAGAGATAGAGATGATCATTGTTGATGAAGACAAATAGACCGCACCAAGACCGAATGTTTTGCCGCACCCAAAGTTCATCCAGAAAGCAGTCTTCAGATTTTCTTTTGCCTGGAGACATCAACAAGCCAAGCGCAGCGCCCATTTCTGCAACGGAGAATGGACGCTTGGCAGCGATAATGAGGGAGAAGATCTTTGACACCATCTTTGCATGCTCCGCTACCACTTTACCTAATATCCGTTCGTACGCTTCCTCGACAGATCGAGGGACCATGACAAGCTCAAAACCGTCACGACGCACACGTCGGGATAGCTGGCCTCTGAGATCGTCAAGGGCTAGATGTAACCATAGATATGTGCGGTTCTCGACATTCCGTAGCTGCTCCAGTAAACGATCTATTGCCGCGCTACCAAGATCGAAGTCGCAGGCAAGGCTGCGCAGGCCAATGCTAAGTACTATATCGATCTCGTCGCGGATTGTATCGCATTCCAATTCCCCTTTCAGGTGAATGTTGGGAAATGCGTTGATGAGAGGCTGGAAGCTTCGGTCTACGTCTAGGTAAGGTCGACTGGTGACGAGAAATTTCAAATTCGAGGCTTGTGCCGAAGCTGCTTCAGCAAACATCACAGACTTTAATCTTTTGATGAAGGACTCGCGCTCCGTGAGTTTGCATTCGTCGAGAGCGTCGAAGACACAGAGTATCTCCCGAGGATGGCAAGAGGCAGCCGCCCCCATGAGGATGTCCCAAAGTAAATCCTCTTCTTGAACCACTTTGGGACCGTTCGAGCGCCACGAAGGTACAACGGTTTCCAGTGCAGTCGGATGTTGTCTCAAGAGCTGATGTATCACAGCAGCGAGCGCCGTGTGAACGGAATTTTGTTGCTCATTATCCTTGAAGAAGAAATGACAAATCGTAACAGCTCGGTCTGACAAGGCTGATATGTCTTGGTCTACCAAAGACCTCGAGAGTACCGACTTGCCGCAACCAGGATCAGCTGAAATCCATAACACTGTCGCGCTTCTTTGCAAAAGCCACAACCTGTACGAAAGGTGATTCAAGACCCATTTACAAGTGTTGGGGGCCCGTGGAGGATTGATGTCCTTGAATCGGTTATAGTCCGACGTTTTGAAAGCTTGATGACACTTGTAGGCTTCCTTATCCCGATCTCTTCGCATTTGCTCCTGATGCTGGCTCTCCCACTGCCTTTGAGCTTGATGCATAGATTCCGAAACATCTGCCAGCCCGGCTCGAATGTCGCCTGGATCCCTCGGTGAGAAAGTGGTCGTCGTCGTTGTCTCTCTCTACTTACTGCACAGCTCCGAGGCCAATTTCTGCTGAGACAATCGAGCAGGAACATGGCCAAGCAATTCTTTCGTGAAGGCGGCAGCGGCAAGAGCAGCGTAACCTTGCCAATCTTTGTTCTTGCTGGCGTCGGCATAATCGCAGATGCCGCGAATCACTAGGCACGGAAAGTCCAGCATCAGGCCAGCAGCTTCCATCTCGACGCACATAGCCCCAGTAGATGCATGAATGGCATCCCTTGTCTTGCCGTCCTTGACAACAAAATCTCCTGACGCAATGGTCCCGTAGAATACTACAGGATCTTCGTGGTACCGAACGATTCTGGTGACGAGACCGTCGTTACTGTTGTCAGTAGAAGGATCCGTGTTCGTAGGCTTGGATGTTCGAACTTGCAAGAGCATGTCACTTTCCGCAGCAGGTCGACGAAATCGCTGCTTGGTGTGCCTGTTACGGTTCATGGCTGCGTCCATGATCGCGATGTATCTCGGGTCATCAGTCATATGATCAGTCTTGAGAACACTAAGCGCAGTGAGCAGAGGCCTAGGGGGCGAATTGAGAGAGCCTGTCCGCTCGATTCGACCGTCCTCTACAAGCTTGCCTCTGTCGTACTGCACCACACCACCATGAGGGCCGATGGGCTCGCTGACCACGATATCACCAAGTCTGATGTCGTTGGACTTTGACGGGACGCCCCCACCTACGCCAACCATGAAGCCGAGCTTCAAAGATTCTGAGAAGGTTCGAAGCATATCTTTGGCGACGACTGTGGCCGATGTGGTACCTGTTTCGCCTGCAGGCAGGCACGCGAGGACGACATTGTGATTTCCGATGCAACCTAGGACGTATGTATTTTTGTCACCCTCTTCGTGGACGTCAAGTGCTGGATGGACTGCGTCAAGCATCTCTTTTGCAGCAGCTAACTCGACCGGAAGTGCACATATCCACCCAATCTGGTAGTCCGATCTTTGTGAAACATGCTTGGAATGTGTATCAACTCGCCTTGTAGGGTTCGGCGTGTCATGTCGGTCTTCTTCAAGAGAGTACCCATTTTGATCGATATGTCGCTCGTATCTTGCGCGTTTGGCTGATGGTTGTGAGAGGTCGTCATAATTGCTTGTCGAACCAGTGTCCTCGCCGGATGTGGCTTTCCCTGACTGGGAACCTTTAGACATTTTCTACACCGTTCGTGGTCGTCATGCGATACGTTGGACAAGCTAGGAACGCAAAACTCTTTAGGTTGCAAGAACGCAGCCTTGAGCCTTCTCTGCCTCGATTCGAGGGGTAGATGCTGCGCCGCAGCACTGCACATCACGCGGCAATTGTTCTGCCCTCATTGGTCGTGGAGTGTAGCCCGCATATCCCGTGCATTTACTGCGACACTTCCGAACCGGTGGAAACCGTCACGGCTTCATCTCAAGTATTCAATACAGGGGTATCTGGTCGCTATCATGCACACAAAGTCCCAGCCCAATACGCCATGCTACCGTCCCTGCTTTCCTCCAATCCATGTGTGGTACCCAGAAAATGCTGTCGTATACTTCTTTTACTACTTCCTCTCCCTCTTCTTCACCGTCGCCAAAATGCCTCCCAACTCCTTTAATCTCACCGGTTTGGTCAAGAACATGTCGATGCCGCTCTGCATCGCTTCTCGTCGCGCTTGCTCGCTGCCTAGACCCGTCAGAGCGATGATCTTCGCCGCGGGGACCTTGTAGAGGCATTCGAGATTGCGGATGCAGCGCGCTGCTTCGAAGCCATCCATGATGGGCATGTTGATGTCGAGCAGGATGACGTCTGGCTTCGGGCTGCTGGAGCCCTGGCGCAGGACTGCATCGGAATAGGCGTCGACGGCTTCGCGGCCGTTTATAGCGGTTAGATACGGGTGAGATTTCTTCGACGCGTAGGTGGTGAGGAGGCGGAGGTTGACGGGATTGTCGTCGACGAGGAGAAGACACAGGTCGTTCTGTGCCGGCGCCTGTACTGCGACGGCCGGGGTATCGTTCGAAAGCGGTTTCGTGTCTGGTCGTTCTATGCTGGTCGCAGTGATTGTGATGCTTTCTTGTTTGATGGATGCAATCTGTGGTGCTGGGTCAGGCTGTTGCTGCGCACATGGTTCTGTGTATTGTGGTAGATGTGGTTCGATGACCACTGGTTCTGTTGCTGGAATGTGCATTTTTGAAAATGCTGGGCTGAGCGTGTCAATGTCAATCTGTGAAGTACGTCTTTCAATAGAGTAGGTGATGCTGTTTGCTCGGAGTCTTGGTGGTTTTTCCTCGTAAGCAGCAGCCAGGCGAATGGCCTCTGTAAGTCGTTTCGGTCCATAAGGCTGTGGAATGTATTCGACATAAGGATTTGGCAGGGCCTTCTTTGCCTCCCTGAACCGCTGTATTGCAGCCATATCACGACACAGTACCAACAACGGTTTCGTGAGGAGAGGAGCGTGGGTGTCCTGTTGTTTTCGAAGCTCATCAAGCTCATCATCGAAGAGCACAATGACTTGAGCCTCTGCTGCAGGCACCATTTGCGGATTGAGTCGCTCGTAGGTCTGCTGGAGAATCTCCACCACTTCTGGCCGAATGCTAGCCCCGAGAGCGACGAAATCCTTGATGTTGATCTTAATGTCGTGAAGGGAGAACGCTGCAGGCGGTGTCTCTGAATTCAGAGTAGTGGCGTCCACCGGTACCGTGATACGCATGACTGTTCCCTGGTCCTGCTCGCTGGATACTTGTATTTTACCACCAAGACCTCTGATAATCTTGCTTGCTAATGTCATGCCGAGACCCATACCGACGCGGAGGCCATCCTCTTGCTGGAATGCACGAAAGAGGCCGTCGTGCATAAAATCCTGCGACATGCCACATCCAGTATCCGTGACTGTGAGCACGGCTAGAGATCGCTTCCGCTTTTTGGACAGTCTTAAAGCCACGGAAACATGACCTCTGTCAGTGAACTTCAGGGCGTTGCCGATGACGATACCGCAAAGTCGTTTCCAATCGCCGAGGCCTGCCCTCACAATATATTCGGGCCCAAGGGCGATATCGAGCGCCATGTCGGTGCGCTGGCCTCCAAGATGGGTCGCGTCGCATTGATGGGAATGCATCAATACCCCGGCAATCTCTTCAGTCGCCTTCGCAATAGATATTCCAGGTGAGAGGTCCATAGAGTGCGGGCGCTCAGGCTGTGACTCGTCTGTATCTGGTGAGGCTGTTCCATCGATAGTCTGTCGTCGTTTTGATTTCCGTTTGTACTCAGCATAGCTCAAGAGATGCTCTACCAAGTCCAGCATGGTAAGTGTACAACTTTCAATCTGCTTAGTATCCGTCGAGTTCTTTAAAGAAGGGTTGTCCTGACTCAGCATGTCGAGACTGCCGAGGATACCATGAAGGGGAGAACGGAGCTCGTGAGAAATGGATGAAACAAAATCCGATCGCTTCCTTTCGTCCCTCTTTGCCTCCAAAGACGCCACTTCTGCCATGATGACCTCGGCGAAGGTAACAACGAATCCGAGCTCTCCCTTCACCGAGAACACTCGTACAGGCGTTCGGGACCAGACCAAAGCTGCTGCCCGCCAACGTTGGCTTTTGAGATCCCACAGCCCGACCAGACACAAACTTCGTACATCTGGGAAGATGTCACGAAGTTTCCTGGCATCATCGGCAGTAGAGTGCCTCTGCTTCTTCCTCTTTCGAGACAAGTCATTCACAGCGAGAGAAGAAGGTTGTTTGACGTGCGTGTCGGTGAGCTGATCGCTGGAGAGTACTTCGCCGTCGGAGTTGAAGTTCCATATCTTACCACGAGGGTATCTGCGTAGCAGTCGCTGCAGCGTAGCGGCGGGCACCGCTACGGCGGTGGCCTTGTCCCGTGCAGCGCATGACCAGACAGATTGGCCAAGGACAGGGCATCCACCTGCAGCTGATGTTCTGTGAGTGGCGTCTCCATGTTCGCTACCAGTATCGGTGGCGGCGGCAGAGTTATCGGACAGTGTCCGTCGGTGGTAGTACTTGCCCGTGATTCTTCTCTGGCCCTCGGATTCCACGTCGAGGAAGATGCAGCCCTCAACGTCCATGGCTTCACGGACGAGGTTGGCGGCATTCTGGAATACACTGCTAGGGTCTGAGCTATGTTGAACGCTCGAGTTACCTGCATCGTATGTTGGTTCAGTGATCGAAGAGGACTTTGGTGATGCAAAAGGAGAGCCTGGAGCCGAAGAAGTATTGTTGAAGGGCCTGGACATTACCTCTGGGGTCGGCTTTGTCAACCTGATCTGATGTGAAGCGCTGTCCGAGCCAGATTTGTTCCTGTTATCGCTGCTGTACTGATCCTCGTCCTGCGAGAATCGTACCATACCGCTTGATGGCGGATCCTCGGAACGTCGGTTGGATGCGTCCTGTACAAAGGACCGTAGTCCTTTGAGCATGCGGGTGCCACGACCGAACTCGGCCCTTTCCCGGACGGTCTCCAGATGTGCCATGACGGTCTTGCCCATTTCGAGCATAAACTTGACATCTGACTCATTAAGCCCATCTCGTGGCTTATCGTCCAGGACACAGTATGCCCCGATGCGAAGGCCACCAGGTGTGATGATAGGCACGCCAGCATAGAACCTTGCTCTTGGTCCGTCCTTGACATAGGGTCTGTCACAAAATCTCACGCTGCCACCCATATCGTCGATGACATGTAACAGATTTGCTTCTCCTATTTGCTCCACTGGAATATCATCACTTCCGGCAGGCATGTTCACCGTATGCTCGCAGACTGAAAGTCCTCGAGGGATGATCGTGAAACCAAGCCACAATCCATCTCCTGTCTCATGTATGGCGTGGTTGTGAAGGGATAAAGTCCTTGTCGCTTCTGCCATGACATATGCATTGGTACGGTCGAAGAAGAATAGCATACATCGTCTCGCTGCTAGCCGGAGGGCTCCGAGCTGGCAGAAAGCCGTGAGCGAAAGGTCGGGACATGACGAAGGTTGATGTTGTCGAGTCGCGGCTTCGTCGTACAGATTTGTCCATCGAGGTCCTGAGGCAGAGAGAGCACAAATGGGATCGTAATACCTTTGGAAGTATCAGTACGCGTGATATGGGTGAAATATGCGATCTTACCGGTAAAACTCTCTCTCCCGCTGGCTATCGTAGTGCGCCTCCGGAGTCTCGAGAGAAGGGCCCAGAAAGACCATCTTGTCGTCCCCAGATGTCTCGCTACAGAGCGAGCGACTCGTGATTTCTATTCATGACTGTGAGAGAGAACAATTGAACATGACGAATGGTGGGCGGCACGGAAGTCGAGGGAACAACTGGTGGGTTTGCGGGTGGTTTGCAAGGGTTCGATGTTCGGCACAAGATGCCTTTGCCTCTACTTTTTTTGGGAGTGGCGCGAATGCGCTTTGAAATGCGAACGGTTCCTAAGGAATGGTCATCGAATGCTGGACAAGGCGTGGGCAAATCCAAGTTTAAGCAACACGCTAGGTCTGCTACCGGCACGAAACATTGGTTACATCCCTGTTCTCTAGCCACAGTTGGTCACGGCTAGTCACACTTGGTCACGACACGGCCCACGCGACGCTGCCGCTGATCGATCGAGCATCCTGGGCAGACAGGAATCGAGGGCATCGAGGATGACATTCTTGCAAAGTTCGTCGTCTCTGTGCAAGCTCTCATCCGTTTTCATTGGTTGAGGAGGCTGTTTATCGATCTGCAAGCACGTGCTGGGTTCCTTCTGATGCAGCAACGTTTGCGATGCAAGGTAGATACCCTTTTGACTGCATTCTAAGAAGTCCATCGGCGAACATTCGGCCGCGAATATCCTTACGAGAGAAGGAATAAATCACGGCTTTTCCACCAAATGGAACTGTCAAAGAAAGGGGCTAAGCAGAGCCGCACGTTAGCATTGCTGATCTTCGCGTATATATTCCCTACAAAGCCACTTTTGCTAATTAGTCCAGACCGCAGTCTATTGTCGATCATCAATGAGCCGGCCATTACTCTGCACGCATCCGTAATCATAGGTGCTGGTCAGTGTACAAGTACAATAATTACCGACATGAATTGTACGGCTGATGCGTAACGCTAGACTGCAGAGAGATATTCTAATCAACCGATACTGGAAAGACCCTGGTTCGTCCGACTGTTTTTATAACGTCCCAGGCACCTGTCAAAGCCACCTGACAGTGCTCGGAAGATCATCATTTAACCATGCCATCGCGACCTGCTTGCCACCCTTCAGGAGCTCTTTTTCCCCTTTCCGCTGACCCTGGCGAACCTGCCGAACTGGCTCAATCCACTTTTACTCTTCTGGGGACCTGCCCCTGGTGCTGCTTGCACAGGTGCGGGTGGCGGACGATTGAGACTGGCCGCACTGCTGGGTCTAAGTCCACCAGCTGGTCCTGTGGGTGCCATCGGCGGTGCATTGCGAGTCATCGATGTTGATCTGCCGTTCTGTCGGATCTCATCTTCGGCTGCCAGTAATCCCAGCGATGATGACAGGCCGGGCATGGTAGCCCTTTGATGCGCGCGTCTAGCCCGTTCCTGTGTCGATCGGAATTTCTCAAGCAGCTCTGTCCATCGAATGCCGGGGTCTTCGCGTGACTTGAGTCTGTTGGGCCGGTCGGCGAAGGAGCCAGGAGCACCACCTGGTGTTGTTGGAGGGGGACGAGGAGCAATGTGAAGGTAGCCAATGGCGGAAACAGAGTTGAGTCGATTCTTGAGCGCCGCGAATGCACTAGACTGAGGGAGAAGCATCAGCAAGCCATATAAGCATTTGTACAGGTAGGGAAACCGCTCGGGCTCTAGCAATTGCAGGCGGAGGTAAGTAAAGACCGGCGATTCCAGTAGTTGGACTAGTTTATCGATCTGGATGAGCATATTGACCGTCATCTCGAGCTCGGTGAAGATCTGCAGCAAGTGGTACGCTTGCTCGTAAGCCTGTGCGAGTAAGCACAGCGAGAAGGTTGCGACCGCGTTGTGGCACCATGATCGGAAGAGGCCAACGAAAAAGGCCTGGCCTTCTCTGCTCTCAAGATTCCTAAGTCGCTTGCGTAAGTCGGCGAGTTCGGGTGCAGTGATGAGGTTGTTATTCAAGTTCTGCACCATGATACTGGCAAACTCTATGTCTTCATCCTTCTCCAAACAATCTGCCATGGTGCGGTAGATCCGTTCGGGACTCAGATGCAGACATAATTGCCGGATGATGAGGTTGCCTCTCGTCTCCAACAACCGACGATCCGTGCAGAACAGCTTGAGTAGGCTGACCATGAAGACCGAGAAATACGAGTCATCGCTGTTCTTGCATATCTGTGACAATAGCTGCAGATCTCTGACGACGACCATCTCTGAAGGATCTGACAAGGTCTTCAGCAACGCTGGGAAGGTACCCTCGTGGATGGCCAGAATCTTTCGGGGCGATTTGCGGTGGAGCATGAGCAGCCATGAGAGGGCAGCCACTCGTGAGTTCTCATGCTCGTTGAGAAACTGCAGGGTGAGCGAGTTGACGGCCGCTTCGTAGTCTAGGTCGGTAGATTGCCGCGGCGAGTCAGGGCGTTGCTCCCTACTATCTTCATCTGCTGGCTGTGATTGTGCTTCTCCTTTTTTGCTGTCTAGTTCCGGCGAGGCCGGTTTCAATCTGCTCGAGACAGAAGCTTCTCTTCTCTCAACTCCGTCCGGCTCCTTGAGAGATCGGATCGGTATCGAAGTGCTGACTGATACCTGAGACGGTACTGACGGTAGATTGGATCTGTTGTTCTCCTCCGGAAGTGACATGATATACGAGCTGAGTGCTCTGTTGACTCGATCCGCTGCTGTCCGCACCAATTCTACATCGTGCGAGAGAGCGGGTAGTACTTGCGACAACAGCCTAGGAACAAAGGGTAAGACGTCTTCCGGACAAATCTCGAAGAAGCTCTCAATCCAGCGAAGGGTAGTTGTCTGGATCTCTTCTTCTGACGAATCCCGAAGGAAGTCTAGAAGGATGTCGAGAATCTTTGCGTGATCGACCTGCACATCTTGACCAGGAATGTATTCCTCTTCGATTTCGCCGTCGTCATCGTCAAGCGCGGTGCTCGACACGCTTCGGCCATCATCGTCCTCATCTGCTGCGACTGGACCGCCATCTACTAGGTCCCCATCTGTCTGCGGATCCCTCGCAACCTTCTCGCTTGACTCATATTCTTCGTTCCTGGCAGGCTGACGGCTCTCAGCACTCACATCAGATGACTTTCTCGGTCGCAATGAGGCCGTCTTTCTACTCTCGGTGATGCCACGTTTGATAGCGGATATCTTCTTGATCTCGCCGAGGAATCGATCAAGCGCTACTTTTGTGGTAGTATGTACGTCTTGATTGGGGTCTGATAGGAATCGTAAGAGGCCTCCAAGAAAGGATGGCAGGAATGTGACAAGTTCCAAGTCCGGTATCGAGTCCAATAGTGTGATCCAAGAGACCAGAAATGTGCGAGTGAAAGGATTGAGGACAAAGATCCTTTCCTGGAGCAGAGGTATGAATTCGCCCAGCTTGAATGCCCTCAGCCCCAGGTAGCTGTCCTCGTTGTTCGGATCCAGCTCCGGTTGTGGTTCGAGGATCGAGACGTATGATGCAGCAGACTCCGAGACAATATCCTTCACGAGGCGATCCAGTAGCTCTGCACCGTTTTTGACGGACAGCTCAGTGTCCGCAGCCAGCTAATCGACAATCAGCCCAGATCCTTCCAAGTGCATCTTTTGTTACATACCTTGCACAAGGCGTCGAAAATGTCGTTGAAGTAGATGAGTACTTCACCCTTGGCGACTTTGGCTATGTTGTACATGCTCTCGCAGGCATAGTATCTGACTCTTGCATCTTGATCCGAGAAACAGGCTAGAACCGGTGGGACGATCTCGCGCAGGTACCTTGCTACTTCCTGTACCTTTTCAGCATGGTCCTTGCTCACTACGATGATTTGCGTACACTCCCTAGTGCTATAGCTGCGGCTGCCAACCCAATCAGTCCTCCGTTCCGAGCATGTGGTTGATGTACAGCATATGCATAGTCGTGGCAGAGTTGGTGCACAATCTTGGCTATCCGGTCATGGTCGTTCGTGGCAAGAGAATCTCGTATAATGTTTTCCAGCCTGTCACGGGTGTCAGCGTACTCGATCAGTGTCTTTGGGTCGCCTGGTCGCAAGCTCAAGCCTCCTGTGCAAAATACCAGTCCACGCAATATCGTATCCATGTTATTGAACATGTTTGCATACTTACTCAAGTGCTCCACCCTTTCTTTTGTCGTATAATTTGTCGCTCAGCGCCTTCTGTACGCTGATATCCATGGCAGCGCGTGAAGGACAAGGAAGGCGCGTTAAGGCTGCCGAAGCAGCTGCTACCCTCTAGAGATGGGTCGCATGCGAATCGCAGGTCGGCGGTAATTACGCGTAGGGGAAGTGCTCTTTGGCTTCGCCCAAGCAAAAGTGTGCAGAGCAGCGAAAGTCCGTTCTGAGGTGATGTGCGTTGGCAGTTTTGACACGTGAAGGATAGCTGCATGAGGTTTGCCCACCTCCACATTGATCTTCCGTGACAGCCCCAACAAGCTCACGCAGGCATATCCGCCAGGAGCTCGAACTCAGTGTAGTATTTCTTCGAGAGATGAATCATAATCACAAGATATCAAGGAATTTTCCAGTGCAGTATCCACCCCACTGTTTTGCTTGATGAGGTTCGGCGACCCTCTTTTCTCGCTTGTGATTGAAAATCGTATGAGATCAAGCACAAAACATTTTTCCTTGCAGGTCCATTCATGATCGGCAAACTGCGGGGCATCAGTTTAACGACAGCCCAGCATTGATCGACATGCAATTGTCAAGACGCAACCTCACCAAAGAACATATCGAGGACAATAATTTGGTCTTGAGGAAAGGAATTCATACTGAAGATGCCACGTAAGCTGTGAACACTCGCGTTTGCGCCCGTTTCCTCCTCCCTGCATCTCTTGACAAACCGCCCATTTCTCTGCTGTTACTTCAACCATGGCTCCCTCACGTAAAGCTCTCATTGCCATCACCCACCTCTGCTCAAGCCCCACTATACCCAGAAGGTAAACAGACTGGTCTCTTTTGTCACCGAAGCTCTGCATGCCTTCAATGTCTTCCGTGAAAAAGGCCTCGTTGCCCGGCTCGTCTCCGAGACTGGCACATACCAGGCAGATTGGCTTCCTGAAACTGAGGACCGGTTGAAAGATGATGATCGCAAAAAGTGAAAGACCCCAACGGCGAGTTCAGGGCAAAAATCAGTGAGCTCAAAAAGCCTGCACAGATCAAAGCTGAGCAGTATGGCTTGTTCTTTGCCTCTGCTGGACGTGCATCTCCGATCGACTATCCGGATGCCAAAGGTCTCCAAACCATCGTTGCCAGAGTGTACCAAGATGGAGGTATTGTCTCTGCAGCCTGTCACGGCGGGGTCATTTTCCCTGACATCATCGACTAGAAGATCGTTAAGTTTGTAATCGACGGCAAGAAGGTCACTGGCTTCACTACCAAGAGCAATGAGGAAGAGGGTGTGCTTGACAGGATCAAGAGCTGGAAGAGGCCGACTAGTGAAGCACCGGCTCCAGATACCGGAGCGACATGCAAGTCTTTCAACTGCTAGATTTCTGACATTATGTTGACAGATCACTCGATGTCAGTTCCCTTGAACCTTGGGACTCTGCACTCAGACCGATGGACATATCGTCACTGGCGCAAACCCCGCGTCTGCTCATGCTACTGCAGAAGCTGCAGTGGCAGCGTTTGAGAAGCTGTGAGCATAACAATGTTTCATATAGATAGTGTCTGTCATTTGTTGTCCATCGAATTCGAACGGCGAGTTGCTGATACAAACTATCAATAAGTCGAAGCATTCACAGGCTTCTCCTCTAGTCTCAAGCACTCGGATAAAAAGACCTCGGGGCCCAAGCTCCGATAAGCCCTCCAGAACCGCACCGTGACTCCTCCATAAATTTCCCCGCTGCCGCAAAACAACTGTCCTTCCACTTCACACCAATTGCATTCCGCCTACGCTGCCGATATGGCGGAAACGGACAAAGCGAAGACAATCTACATTGACGAAGAGACTGGTGTCGACGAGCCCGCTCCAGCCGGCACCGAGACCGAGCCCTTCAAACAGCTTGGCCCCGCATACGTCGCCCATGGCGAGGGCCTTACATATCTCGTTCGAAAGAGGGAAGCCGATCCTGCCACCGGGCAGGTGACAGCAGAATGGAAGCCCGCCGCCAAAGCTGCCATGAAGAAGGCAGTCTCCTACGCCGCCGCACAGTCAAAAAAGGCAGCGAAAGAGAAGGAGCTCGCAGTGCGCTTGGCCAAGGAAAACGAAGAGCGCCAAAAGGCGTTGGACGAGGCAAGGAGGATCGTCATCAAAGAAGACGCCTCACTGCCCAAGGCGGTGAAAATCAAACTCGATGAGACGGATCCGCGCAAAGTAAAGCTTGGGAGCGGCGAGCGGCCCAAAGAGGTGGACTACAGCTCTCCGGATCGAGGGACCAGAATTCGTGTTTTCGGGCGTGTACACAGAGAGCGCAAGCAAAAGGACCTTTTGTTCGTGACGCTACGCGACGGGTATGGCTTCCTGCAAGTCGTATTTGCCGGCAACCTAGCCAAAACGTACGACGCTGTGACACTGACGAAAGAGACGAGTATGGAGATCACAGGAGAGATGTGGGAGGTACCTCCAGGTGCACACGCGCCCAACAACAGAGAGCTCCATGCGGACTTCTTCAGAATCCTCAAAGGAGGCAAGGCCCCAGGCGGAGACGACGCCATCACCAACAAGGTGCAAGCAGGCGGCGACGCGCAAACGTTACTGGACAACAGACACCTGCTCCTACGCGGCGAGAACGCCAGCGCCGTCATGTTCGTGCGCGACGCCATCGAGGGTGCTTTCCACCAGACCTACCGCGAGGTGCGGTGCCGAAAAGTCAGTCCGCCAGCGATGGTGCAGACGCAGGTGGAAGGCGGTGCGACGCTGTTCAAATTCGACTACTACGGCGAGACGAGCTTCCTCACGCAAAGCAGCCAGCTGTACCTCGAAACGTGCCTGCCCAGCATGGGCGACGTATACTGCATCGAGAAGTCCTTCCGCGCCGAGAAGAGCTTGACGAGACGGCATTTGAGCGAGTACACGCACGTCGAAGCCGAGCTGGACTTCATCTCCTTTGACGATCTGCTAGACCACATCGAGCTTGTCATCTGCCGCGTACTGGAGATCGCGCTCTCGGATCCAACGATCGCGAAATACATCCGCGACTTGAACCCGGATTTCAAGGTCCCCGAGCGTCCGTTCAAGAGGATGAAGTACTCCGACGCCATAGAGTGGCTAGTGGAGCACGAGATCCCGAACGAAGAAGGCCAGCCGCATGCCTTTGGCGACGACATCGCCGAGGCAGCGGAGCGGCGCATGACGGACATCATCAACCGACCGATCTTCCTCACGCATTTCCCCGTCGAGATCAAGGCGTTTTACATGCAGAAGGACCCGAGCGACACGAGAGTCACGGAGAGCGTGGACGTGCTGATGCCGGGTGTGGGTGAGATTGTCGGTGGTAGTATGAGGATGGACGACTACGATGAGCTGATGGCGGCGTATAAGCGGGAAGGCATCGCGCCTGAACCGTACTATTGGTACACGGATCAGAGGAAGTATGGGAGCAGTCCGCACGGTGGGTACGGGTTGGGTCTGGAGCGATTCCTGGCGTGGTTGTGCAAGCAGCATACCGTCAGAGATTGCTGCCTGTATCCGAGATACATGGGGAGGTGCACACCTTGATCGGCAGAGAAGAGAAATCTTGGACGCCATGTGGTAGGCATACGAGGAGGCACTACCTAACAGGAGGGAGATCAAGCGTGTCGCAAAATGGTATACAGGCAGATGTATCCACACGAGAAAGCGCTTGCTTCATTCCGAATCAGAGCCTTCCCTCCGCGTCCCTCTTTTTGGAAATGGTCTCTTCCTTCAGCTGCTGATGCTAGGTCCGAACGAGAAGATATCTACTAGTAGTGAATAGCCTTGCTGTAAGTTGCCATCGCTGCTTCTTTGAAGGCCTCCGCAAGTGTCGGGTGTGCGTGACTTGTCCTTGCAACGTCCTCACTTGACGCGCCATACTCGAGCGCAAGCGTACCCTCTGCGATCATCTCTCCGGCGTTCGATCCTACGATGTGGATACCGAGAATGCGGTCAGTCTCGGCATCGGCAAGGAACTTGACGATACCGTCGGTGTCGAGGTTGGTCTTTGCTCTCGAATTGGCGGAGAAGGGGAATGTGCCGACCTTGTATTTGATGCCTTGCTCCTTCAGCTCCTGCTCGTTCTGACCGACCCATGCGACTTCGGGGTGGGTATACATGACGGAGGGAATTGCGTTGTAGTTGACGTGGCCGTAGTTCTTGGTAATGAACTCGACGGCTGCCACGGCTTCCTCCTCTGCCTTGTGCGCAAGCATAGGTCCGAAAGTACAGTCGCCAATCACGCGGATGTGGGGGATCTTGGTGCGGTACTCTTGGTCGATAACGATGCGGCCACGGTTGTCAGTCTCGAGGCCGATGTTCTCAAGACCGAGACCTGCGGTGTATGGTCGGCGACCGATAGCAACAAGGACGACGTCGGCGTCAAGCTAGGAAAGACCTGTCAGTGCACTCCCTCCATGTGCCACATATTATGCTCACAACTTCCTCCTTGCCACCCTTCGCAGCCTCCACATTGATCTTGACCTCGCTGCCGCTGTCGTCACCCTGAGTGACCTTTGTGTTGAGCTTGAACTTGAGACCCTGCTTGGCGAGTGTCTTTTGAATGTTCTTCGAGATCTCAGTGTCCATGCCTGGTCCACCAATCTGGCCCAAAAATTCGACAACCGTTACTTCTGATCCCAGTCTGCTCCATACTGATGCCATCTCGAGACCGATGATACCACCACCAATCACAACCATCTTCTTCGGGACCTCCTGTAGCGCGATAGCTCCAGTTGAGGTAATGACCTTCTTTTCGTCGATGGTGAGACCGGGGAAAGGAGTAGCTTCAGATCCAGTAGCGATGAGAATATTCTTGCCGCGAACAGAAGTCTCACCGCCCTCGACGAGATTGACCGCTACAGTGTGCTCATCAGCGAAGGCTCCGGTACCCTTGATGTATTCTACGTTGTTCTTCTTGAAGAGAAACTCAATGCCCTTCGTCAGACCAGCGACGGATGTGTCCTTTGCCTTCATCATCTGCGTCAGATTGAGCTTGACATCGCCAACCTCGATACCGCGGTTCTTCGTGTCGTGGAGAATTTGGTGATAGAGTGCAGAGTTGTTGAGCAATGATTTCGAAGGTATGCAGCCTACGTTAAGACATGTGCCACCGAGCGAGCCGCGTTTCTCTATGCAAGCGACCTGTTCAAGTCAGTAATGAGCTCAGAGGGACGTGATCTCAGAGCTTCATACGTTCAGACCTGCTTGTCCAGCCTTGATTGCTGCGACATATCCTGCAACACCACCGCCGATGATTACGAGGTCCTTCTCTTCTGCGTTGTGTCAGTAAGCTGTCACCCTTTGATGGTACGTAGATGCTGACCAGTTGGCGTCGCATATCCTCGCCTTTGCTGTAATCGATCGACGAGATAGAATGTGGAGGGTGATGCGCGGAAGGTGTTTCCCTGGGCGTAGGTGCGGAGAATTGGCCGCGAGCAAGACTTGGGCACCACGTGCTTGAACATCGTGAAGCGACCGAGCTCCGGCGGAATTATGAAGCTTGTTGGTGTGGTAGAGAGAGATGGCAAAGAAAGTTGAGGTCGGGAGGTTGAGATCTGCTATGCAAGGTAGATCCCGTCGGAGAGCAAGCGTCGATGTTTTTACGGCCAAGTCGCCGCAGGTTTACCCTTCGAGGTTGTTTTGGCCCGGTTGCTTCCTGCGAGCTCGGGTAGGTGCGGCATTACATAAGCTGGACTTCCGACAGTCATGATTCGCCCCCTGATCTGAGTGATGATTATTCTTTAGAGTGATTCTATACACATTTATTATGCTGACATATGCCGGGACATCTAGCATGTATCCACTTCTTCTAAAGCCCCAGTGTCTTCTAGACTGTCTGGCTCATCATCGTCCTGCTTAATTTTCCCGTCTTCGTACGCGATCCGCTTCCACCCTTCCCTGATGCTCTCGTCCCGCACAAATTCCTGTGTCGGAAAGTAATGCTCGTTCTTCTTGAGAGTGGCCACCCATGGTTGGTTGTCGAATGTCATTAACTTGAGTCGGAAGTAAGTATTGTTCGGGATCCTGTTAGTCTCCTTCAAGAACGAGTCGAGATCTTGCGTTGCCACACCATTGACATGAGTCACAAAGTTTGTGGGTGCAAGGCCATACATGTATGCTGGCGAGCCTGCCATACGTCCCGACACATAGACTTTGGAGTGGAGCTTGGAAATCTGCTGACGGACTGCGTGGTGTGGCTCGTGGAAGACTGCACCGCAGCATATAACAGCTCGATCTGTCTCGAGATCTGTAGTCAATACTGTCGGTACCGCGATAGTCATTTCCTTGTTCTTGCGAACCACTACAGCCTCTAGTGACTCGCGGTTGTACATAATGTCGAAGTCTGTGACACGTGTGATGAGTTTTCCGTCCAGTGTCAGGATAGTG
The DNA here is from genome assembly GCA_029448695.1 of Elsinoe perseae. Lineage (NCBI taxonomy): Eukaryota > Fungi > Ascomycota > Dothideomycetes > Myriangiales > Elsinoaceae > Elsinoe > Elsinoe perseae. Next base: position 96,900 of record JARDAA010000019.1, read on the forward strand.
TCTCCTTCTTGCAGTCCCCCCGTGTTTCCAGCATCAAGCTTGCGTACCATAAAAAGCTGATGTCTTTCAGGATCCTCCTTCTGCACTCTCTCGATCCATTGATCGGTTACACCGCGAATTCTAGCCTCGCTCATTTGCATAGGTTGTGTCTCGAGATTGAGAATCCTCAGCTTCGGCTTGGCTCCGCTCCTTATCTCTTTGAGCACGGGTAACAATCCTGGAGTCGCAAGCCCAAGGCGATACTCGTTGTCCCTACCACTCGAGCTTCGATCGCCGAGATATGTCATCCAGAGAGCTTGGACCTCGCCGTTCTCTGATACCAGTACACCACTGCCGCATCTCTCCGACACGGTCGTGTCCACGGTAATGGCGTCTAGATTGACTGCACGATAACGCGGCATGGTCACGCTTGCGGGGATTGTGACGGACGTGATGTCAGTGACGGCAGTCTCGACCACCACAGGTCGATAATGCTGGTTGAAGCCAAAGAATGTGGTGCGCTCGCCTTGCTTGATAGCCTTTTGCGCCAGAGTCGCTGTCTTGACAGGCGCATTAACCAATGAAGGATCGTACTGGACAATAGTGTAGTTCTGTAGTGGATGCAGAAAGACGACCTTTCCCTCAACAATAATGCTGTCGGCAAAGGTAATCGAGATGTCACACAAACTGTATGGTACCACAGCGCGGGAGACAATGATGAGTCCTTTCTCTGCATCAATGACCAGGCCGTACCCAACCTCGCTGCCGTATGGATATCCGTCGAGCTTCAGTGGCACCCTGCAGTATACTCTTGCGAAGCTCTTGAGCACGTCAACCGCTTTTTGGTTCTCGTAGCCATTCATCTGTATGAAGGACGCTGTTCGTGGCTCGGGCTTATCAGGTGGAAGTGGCTTGCCAATAGTATCAAAGTCCCAGAGGCCGGTCTTGTCGTTTCGTGTACACATGACCATCTTTTTCCGCCAATGTCTATCCGCATGCATGACACCAGTCTCGAGTGTGTGCATATCTCTCAAATGCTTGAAAGTGACGACGACGCGCTTTCTGTCCGGGATGTTCTGGGCCACCTTAATAAATGTATCGAGATCTGGCGTGGGTTGATTGTCGATTGATTGAATTAACCAACCATGGCTGGAATCAAGACCGAAAGAGCTGGAGGTCTGGCAGCAGTAGACACCATTACCTTGCAGAGCAACCACGTAATACCTGGCCTGCTGGTAAGAAAGATTGTGGAATGAGCCGCCGGATACAGACACAAATCGGTCTGGCGTAATCGCGTGGAGATCTCCGACGTCGACTGTCACCTCAATGTCCTCACCACCTCGTTGAACCAGAAGTGTGACTTGCTTCTCGACACTAGCATCAAGGACACCATCCAGTCGAATAAGTTGTGTCAGAAGCTCGCCATTGACTTTAATGAGCACGTCGCCCTCCTCCAATTTCGTGTCTGCTGGGCCTTTCGGAAGGACCACTTCTGCCACCAGCATTCCTGTCTCTTTGGGAAACTTCTGACGCACTTCCGACTCCCAATTTGGGGTCAAGCCTAATCTTCGGCATTCATCGAATGGTTTGATTAGCCACTGTGTCTGTATGGTCCCTCTCGTTACCTGCATCTCGCCCAGTATGCATTCAAGTGCTCGGAGGGGTCGATCGAGAGGCAAGAAGTAATCTGTGGCAGCTCCATCTGCTCGTCCGCCCGCTTGGAGTGCCACAGCATTCCCGTCGATATTCACAACAGGACTTCCGGAGCTTCCTCCACTTGCCGCCGCTGCTGCCTGAATGTAGTTGGTGTTGAAGTCGCAGTATCCTTCGCCATATTCTGGTGCGTTTCGGTCCAGCCTGCTGATCACACCTGAGAGAATGCTGAGCTTCTCGCCAGCGTCATTACCAACGACACGTATCTCCGACCCAATTTTGGCGAGATCCGGTCGCAGAGGCAAGCGGCTCAGGGGCATGTACTTGATGGCTTTTGGGTCAAATTTGAGGAAACCAAAGTCGTGCACGGGGTCGCGATAGACAGGATATACATCACACTCCTCGTGATTGTCGAAAATGCAATATCCCCAGAATGGTCCTGACCCCACGACATGCCTGTTGGTCAAAATGTAGCCATTCTCTGCGTCCACCACGAAGCCTGTTGCCTCACTGGTATATGCGCCATCAGTATCGAAAGGAGCAGTCTGGCAAAAGTGTATTGAGACAACACTAGTGATGACCTTTTCGATAGTCGCCTGCCACTCTGCCGTCTCTTTCGTGGTACCTCTGAGTAATGTACTGGCAGCGTCCTTCTCTTGCAGCGGTGAACTCATGTCCATGTCCGACTCTTCCTCTGACGACTCATCTCGTTTCCCATTTGTAATGACTTCTCTGCTCCGCTCTGGCGAAACGGCCATAGCACCGTTCTGCTTGACTTGCTTCCTGGGTCGCTGGTCTTGGGATGGTGGAGGTTCTTTGCGCTTAGACCTAAGCTCCGACCGTTCCATATGAGATGCGAAGCTCCTCCAAAGACCAAAGGCCTGTAGCACAGACCTCTGTCCAGTCTGGATGGATGAGACGGATGATCGGCTGTGAGTCACGAACGAGTAGTAATGCTTGAGCGAGCGTAATGAAAAGCTGGTCGCCGCCGAGCGCGAAGTTGGCCAATTGGCGCGTGAAAGTCGCTTAGTAGATGTGACCACTCTCCAGCCTAGTGGTCCGGCTGCAAGCATTCAGGCCTAGCGATGGGTCTCGTTCGACGAGCGCTGTAGCCTACAGAATCACCCAGCCAGCATGTGCTTCTGTTTGACTATGCCAGATGACCCGTGCTGCTATCACCGCCACCTGAAGAGATGAGGTGAGATCTTCGATGACGATACAAAAGTTTCGTCCGCCAATGCAAAGAGCCTGTGCATTCGCGAGAACCCGTCGGCGTCATGTCTTTTGTTCGCCGACAGGTGGCCCAAGCTCCATCACATGCTTCTAGTCTGTCATCTCGTCTCTTCGATCTTGCACACCACCTTCGCCGACATTTGCCCTTCTCTCATACGTTGGCTATTGAACATGTGTCTAGAAAGACGATGTATCCCATGCGGGACTTTGAGGCGACTGTACCGCACGTGTCGTTCACTTGAGGACTCACCTTCGCTTCATGGTAGTGATGGCTCAACATGTGATAATTGCTACATTGCAGAGGCGACATGTGAAAGGATCTGACAGCATGGGCTTTGTACATGGCTCGTTCATGCACTGGACTCAGAGGTATAATTCCTCATATCACCTCTTCCACTCTCTCCATCCTCAGCATATTTGTTCTACAGCTCAGCTCAACATTTACAAACATTCGCATAGTCATTCTCGCCCTTTATCGCTCACAGCACTGCATCTTGTGGCAAGTCGATCGTTGATCGTTCAATTGTACGGCAACCTTACAGTCTCGAGATTTGCCGAACTATGAATCGATCTGCGCAGATATCAAAAGCTCACTCGAGACTCGGGAAGGACGTCTTAGACTCCGTCATGGATCCCTCGATCATGATCGACGAGAATGGTAAACGTTACCGTCAAGATCCAACCACCAACCTCTACTCCGAGTTCACCGGTCCTGAAAACCTGCCTTCTTCTCCTCTGGAACGGCCGAGCATGACCGACGTCTTCATGGGCGATTCTTCTCCCGATAACAACTTATCATTAGAGAACTCCGCTCAATACCAGACTGCAATCTCTCAAGAAGTGCCACGAAGAGGTGCTACTCCAGAAGGTCTCGAGTTCTTCGATGCAGAAGGAACATTTGGCGCTAGCTCTGACAATGAGACCTTCAATGACGACACCAATACCAGCGTCACGAATAGACAGTGGACGGTCTCCAGCGTGGGCGACCTGAACGACGACAACAGAATCATGGAGATCGATGACACTCATGTGAAGAAACTCTCTCCTATCAATGGCAGGCTGCGATTCAGTCGCGAGGGAGCAAGTTCTCAAGCTGAAGCGGCAAGAATTGCTGACATGGAACGCCAACGCGCACAAGTAGATCAAGCGTGGTATTCGACGAAGCCTATCGCGACAGCTTGGCTTCCGGATCAGATCATGCAAGAGTACGTGAGGCAAGGACAAGACCACAATGAGCGTCTTCCAATTCCAAGGCCAGCTACCTGTTTCGCACCGACCGAATCCGCACCCTCCTATGATGTTCCGCCGTTGAGCATGACGGGAAACCCCTTCGAGCATCACGCGGATGGAGGGGAGGCCTGGATGGACCAAGCAGCAGAAGAAGGTCTTCGCAATCCGGACTTGAATGGCCATGGCCATGGCGAGTGGGACAATATCTCAAGCTTCAGTCGCCATAGCACCCCTGCGGAGAACGGTGATGAGTCTGCACCAGGCGCGGCGTTTCAAGCACCCGCATTCACGGCCATCAATGAAGGTGCAGAAGACGTCCAGTTGGTGGAACCGCCCGCCAAGAAACGTAAGACGGAAAAGCCAACGACCAGCCTCGAAAAGCAGCCTCTTGCGGAGAAGCTAGACATTCCGGAGCATCACCGCAAGCACAGAACTCTCCATAGCAGGGTAAAGGAGTTCAGGCCGCCTCATACCGTGTCCGACGCTCGATACTGGATAGGGGTGGTCAGACATGATATACCTCTCCATAAAGTCAGGTCGAAGGATGACATCATGTGGTTCAAGGGACACAGAGTGAGTAGTACATTCAACGGCAACCTTGAGATCGACTAACAAAGCCCAGCTCACCTGCGTGAAGACGATCTTCCATATGTACAAGCAGCACGCCATTCCGCCTGGTGATTTCAAGCTACAGCTGAGAGACGAGCTTCCGAACTCGCGTGATATTATGGAGGACCTCGACCTTTATGGTGATAATCAGGTCATCTTTCGTTGCATCATTTCATTCAATCTTGATGATTCAGACGACGATGAGTAAGTGGGAATTGATCAACAGAGCACAGGTGCGCAGGAACGATGCGAAGCCTCGAGGACATTGAGAGTTAAAAGTATAGTGCCGAGCAGACTGCACAAGGTAAAGCACGATACAGTCGAACGTGATACGGTCAAATCCAGGGAGGCACGACCAAAGTGAGCAGAGACGGCTTCTTCGTAGCATTTCATTTCCAGCACAGCAGCGTCGTTTCCACCGATGCGTCCATAGCGATTCTTTTCGCAGACTTTCGACCCATCTCCATTTCAATCAAGGGTATCCTAACTCCAGCATGCAAAGACCCATTTGTGCACGTCCATGTAAAGGTGCTTCATAGTCCTCCTCACTCCAGCCGATCCAAATGTTCCAATCTCGTCAACACGACTTGCTTGCTCGTCTCTTCAATTTCCCCTGCCAGGAAGACCTCGTCCAGAATAGCGTACACCTTGTAGAAGTTGAAGACCAGATCCAGCTCGCACACGTTCCCGAAGAATTGATCCAGCACCTCAACGAAGAAGTGGATGGCTTCTAGGTATGCCAGCTCGTTGTCATTGGCATCGACGCAGGCGCAGAAGAAGAGACCTGCATAGCGCCGATACACGATCTTGGAGGAGCCGCGGAACTCGACAAAGTTGGACTGGTGTTTCTGGTCGCGGGGAGCAACAAGACGGTGGATCTATGATTGTCAGGGTAGCGCAGCATTGGAGAGTGCTGCAGACGGACTTCGCCTTTGAGCTTGACTTTCTCCTCGTCCTAACAATGTCAGCGTCGCAGATGTCTGAAGTACATGGAGTGACCTACACTATACGGGACGTACCACTTCGCAAGGCGAGTCTTGCCCCTGTTCATGTCAGGAATGTAGGCACAGATGAAGCGAATTGTCTCACTGGCGATTCTGGATCAAGATGAAAGATAGAACCATCCTGATATGTATCCGCGCCGCCGGCGCATAGAATAGACAGAGGAGAGGGACAGATGGGGGGTTGTAAGGCCGTCACCGCGGAAGTCAGCGGTCGCCTGTGATTGGCTGGCTCCACCACGCATCCATGTCGACACTTTCTATTGATGCTTTCCTTTATGGAATTCTGAATGCCGTGTCGCTCCATCGTTACATCACAAAGTCGTGACTTGATGGATGTCGGCTTGACTGTCACAGCAGCTAGGTCTCGAGTCTGCCCATTTTACCGAGTACATGATATGAGCAGAATTTTCCCTTGTGTCCTGAGTCTTCCTTCTCTCCCACTCTTGATAGCTGTAGGAACCACAACCCACTGTCCACAACTCTGCAGGCATGGAGGGTTCGATCATAGTTAATGGCTGGACGACGGCTCCTGGCTGTGTTGCATGGTCACATGACAATGTAATCGCCGTGGGCGTTAGAGATGGAGTCGCACTCGTCGTATGTCCTTGAGCAATAGCGCCGACATATAGCTAATCACGAACAGGCGCCTCGGTCGGACAACAAGGCTGAGAACGAGCCTTTCTGGAAAGTAGCGAATCTTGAGGTCGGTCACTTCTCGACTGAAGAAATTCCTACTCGTGAACCTCTGCCATGGTCATACTTCTCTATTGGTCAGGAGATATCGGAGAGACATGTCACCAGCATCAAATGGTCATCACCAAGCCTGGGAACCTTCGGGAGATCTGTGTTGGCTGTCTTGGCAGCAAGTCAAGTACTCACGATCTACGACTGTGTCGACAAGCTAGATGCAAGAGAATCTTGGATTCGCGTTAGCCTTGTCAACGAAACGTTTGATAATGCAACTCAAGATGCCTCTTTGCGTCCGCCATCAGATCCTCGAAGTCCATTCGCTCAACGAGAGCGGGCTCTGCGAATCACTTCATTCTGCTGGGTACCGCCACCAGAGGCACATTGTGGTCAGACATCTTTGCAAGCGCGATTCTCAAAGAAGACGTTTCTGATTGCCACCACGGATGAGAATGCTGAGCTTCGTATCCTACGAATACAGCCACCATTGGATCTGTTCAACCCCCACCACAGGGCGTGGCAAGTGGAAACAATCGAGCAGTTTTCGCTGATCCCGGAAAGGCCGCCGACGAACGCAATTGCATCTTGCTTTCCTGCTTCTGCACCTGTGCCCATGACTGGACAAATAGATCAGTTGACGTGGAGCACATGGATCCAGCATGACGACAGTACCGTATCCTCAACTCTTGCCTACACGTATGATTCGTGTCTCTTCACCATCACAATCGTTGGCACATTGGAGGAGTCCGCCTTTAGGGTGATCTCACGTACCACTCCAGTGCGTGCTGCCGCTTCATCCATACGAAGCCCGCTGGTGTGGATGCCTAAACCAACACCTACGAGAGAACAAAGGCTTGTCTACTTCTCAGATAATGGCCTAGCTCGTCTAGATGTCCGCTATGCTGATGCGACAGAACCACAAGAGACAATTGTCAGTCCTTCAAGCTCTCCCTGGTCAACGATTGCTGCACTTGAATTCGTATCCTGTCAGACTGGGCAGATTGCAATAATTGCGCCACAGCTCAAATCTGACTTCAGTGAGGGCGACATATACACTTGGGAGAATGTCAAGGAGGATGCCAATCCATTGTCAAACGTGGTCAAGCGAACCAACACACTGAAGCGTAAATTTGACCGAGAGCGAGATACCGAAGGTAACCTCATTGTCCATATCCATGGATTCGCATCGTCACCCCTTGGAGACCTCTTGGCTCCTTTGATATCATTTCATCCGCGATATGGTCTGGAGTACAGCATCCTTGCTAAGCAGTCAGCCAATATTGTGGTGGCACGGACCGGCTCAGCTGACAACGCGAAGATCTTCCATTCAGATGACAGAATAGTGGAGACTTACGCACTAGCAGCTGAGGTAATTTTCCAAGCTATTGCAAGAATCAAGAGACTCGATGCGATTCCAGATGTGGGTGCGATACAGGAGCAGGTGCTGCAACTCATGGGCTATCAAGATGTCCCAGACTCTAGCTTGACCGAAAACCCAGTCGCCGCCACTTCTGTTCCAGCAGCGGCCGCGAAGCTTCGCAGCCTACTTCTTTCGTCAGGACTTTCAATACAGCTCAGAACGAGACGATTGATTGAGATAGCGTTGGGTCAGCTGACGTTGCCAGCACCTCCGGATCTGACTATACTCAAAAGCTTGGTCTCGTACACCACCCAACTTCCTGTGGGTATGATCTCTGACGGACAAATGAGCTCATGGTCAATCGAGCTTCATCGCATCATTCTTACCAGATTGGTCGATCGTGACCAGCAAGTAAATGGTCAAGATCAAGAAGCTGGAACCAGGCCAACCAACGTGGAGTCCTGCGAGATCTGCAGCGCTGACATTGCATTTGAGAGTCTCATGTGGTCTCGGTGCAGCAAAGGCCACCAATTTGCACGATGTGGTCTCTCATTTTTGTCGCTTCAAGCTGCAGGCAACAGCAAATCATGCTGCATCTGTGGAATGCAATACTTGAATGAATTCAAAGCGCCACGGCTTCGGGGCGCGGTTACGCCGAACGGCCATACCCAAAGCACGAGTTCCGAAGACGAGATCATGCAAGGGGCGGAGGAAACGAGATTTTCGGAACCACTGATCCGGATTCTCTTCGCAGCCTGTGATGTCTGCATCTACTGCGGTGGCAGATTCACAGGTTGAGACGCCGCATTCCTGGCTCACACTGTTTATGATAACATTCCGATATGTATTACAGGACTCAGCTGAGACGAGCCCGGTATGGCGACAACATAGTAACGCTGGGAATCTCAGTGAATCTTGGAAAAGTGTATACTTGCATGACCAATGGAAGATCCGAATCAATTTGAGGCGAATAGTCTGCGCTTCTCAAATACGCCGAGAGGATCGCCAAAATTCGTTGATGCACAAAGAAGTCCGGTGCACAGCATACGACCAGAGATGGAGCTTCAGCGAGATGAGCCATCAAAGTCTTACATGGATATAGACTCGTCGGACGATGAGGATCAACTCCAGGCTACTGTCCGACCAGCTGATACTGTTCAGAAGAAATCGCCGCATCGCTCCCACTTCAACACGAGAGATGTGGATCTAGCTGCGGAGGATGCATTCGAGACCTCGTACAAACCGACAGCATCAGACGCAATTGTCTATGAGCAGCCGATGCACGCGCAGCTAGAGGACACACGATTCAGCGGCATCTCTCAGATTAGTAGCCCGAACGACATGGAAAGTTTTCGCTCATCTTTTGACGGATCTGTGACAGAGATGCAAGTTGGCGGCAACGTTATCTCGCGACATCAGACGAGGAACAAGCTGAGACACAAAGGGCATTTGCCTTCTGCCATGGTCGAACCGGCTCTTGAGAATGATCAAACGCCCATGTTATCAGATGCCGATCAAAGCAATGTCATTCTAGAGGCTCATAAGTTGACACTGCTCGCACTTCAACAACAAGGCGATCGACAGACCATGACACCTCCGCCACTACAACTGAATCGGGATAGTCAACATATCACAAAGCCATCTGCTACCTTGTCTGCTGCAGACTCTCAGCTCTCAACCAAAGCTGTGCGAAAAGTCTCAGTCATACCTCCAGCTATCGATGTGTCCCGCACCCGTAGCTTCAAGAACAAGCCTATCCCATCTCCATATCCCGTCGCACGCAACCGACCAGTACGCGAGCAGCTCGCATCACCTCGATCGGACCACTCGCTCCACCTCCACGACAGTACTCTCCATCTCCGTCTGCACTCCCGCCACCGCCACCGTCCTACCAAAATGACCAGCATCTCCATTCCTCCTGCATTCGTGGCCAATTACTCCGCCATCAAAACGAGTCCGTCTCGAGAGAAAGAGAAGCACTTCCGTGCCCTTGATTACGATGACGCCTCCTTCGCCATCTCCCTACGCAAAGCATACAACTCCCTGCTTCCCCTCTCATACCGCCTCTTCGCCGCCCGCAGCCTGGTCCGCATCACTGTCTCCGGTACTCTGAGCAAGAACGCTGATCGATCCTACGGGTGGATTCAGTCCCACTCTCGCGCCCCTGAGCGCCGTACGCACAGCACAAGCGGGTACGAGGTCTCAGTTTCCTACTCCCCAGCCCATGGCCGGAGCAACTCTGCATCGGGCTCACCGTCCAGATCTTTAGATGAAGCGAAACTGATGCATCTCTTCCGCCGCCCCAAGCAGGCCAAAGCGCGCTACGCATGGGTAGGCTGGGCGCGCAAGATTGCAGACGCAGATCGCGAAGTTGGTAGGGGCGATATGCCTTTCGACGCTTCGTACACTCAGGCGCAAGAACGAATCGATGAATTAGCGGGGCAGATGTCGGAGCTGATGAAGGGTTTGGCTGAGACGATGAAAGGTGCTGTGGCCGGTGAGCAAGCTGTGGCGGAGGGCGTCAGTAGCCCAGGAGGTTCAAGAGTTATGAGCTCTATCAGTCAGGGACCAAACGGCCTGGAACACCAAAGGGTTGCATCGGAGAGGTACTCCGCGCTGTCACCTGGTTTGGATGAGGGAATACCTGCGACGCCCGGTGCCCCTTTCACGCCTCTCAGTGTGGCGAGCACCAAAGCCGGGAGGAGGGATGAGGAAGAAGACGAGGGGTTCGAGGGACTGCATTTCGTGCTTGGCTGGGACGTCAGTCGGATCGCAGCATTCTTGTGCGTGGTGGTCCTGCTTGCTATCGCGGCGACGTTATTATGGATATTTCTTGGACCAAGGACTGGTGGGGGATTCTTGATGCGGCCTGCTGTGGTCACAGAGGCTCTTGACGGAGTGTCCGGTTTTCGAGGAGCGGGTGATCGAGTGGGAACAGGGGTCGTACTAGGCATATGTACGCTTCTGGTAGGTCTGACTGCATTTGGGGCATGGATTGGGGTGAGCTGGCTTGTGGTTTGATACCCTTTTGATCATGATTTAGCAAGCGGTAATGTAATACCTCTTCGGCTGATGCTATACACGTGACTATGGCGCTTTCCCAATCCCTCACAGCGTCCGACCCTGTGTCCCGAGGGAAACTTCGGCAGGACCCAGCAACTAGCAATTTCGCAGGGGTGTTGTGCTACTTCGTGATCAATCCTATGCCCCAGTAGTTCTCCATGGATCTCAAGCACATCTTGAGCCCAGCCTGAAGTTGTACCAATCGCCATTCGACCCGTGAGCTTCACCCGAAAGTTGGACTTGGCTAAAGATTGTCCAGATCCTTCTGCGTTGTTACAATAACCTTGTTCTTTAGCTCGGACATGTAAACGTTCCATTCATGATTGGCGGGACAGGCTGGAGGATGTCCTGCCCCTTCACAAATGTCGTGAAGCCAAGAACACATCCAGTGAGATAGCTTCTCGGCCCCTTCTCAACCATGGCGTCGAATCACCTGGCTGATGGCGATGTCCCTGCCGCCCATACATCCAAGTTTGACGGTCGATGTGCAAGTCGTGGGTTGCTGTGAGGCTTCAATATCTCTTCCATATTGACTTCGCCCTGTTCAAGCATCGTGCACCATCTCTTCGGTCCAGCAGCTACGCTGTCATCGGTGTTATGGCAATGTCGTGCAAGCTCATGATCCTTCCGGTATTACCTGGCGAACGACGGGCTGTCCTCGACTCAGGATCATTGACAAATCTTCCTTAGGCGCCTACCCTGGCAGTCGGCTTCCCAGCCGGAAACCTCCTTGCGCTCAACAACATGCCCTTGACACCTCTGATCTCGTTCCTGAAAGCGGCCACCGCATCGTCCTTCTTGTCCTCGGGATCCTTGCTCTGCCAAACCCCATACTCGACGTGTCTCTGCGGCGCGAAGAAGAGACCATTCAAGTACTCCCTCAGATCACCAACCGATCCCTCCAACGTACCATTACTCTCGCGACCAGAGACCTCGCCATCCAAAATGTCGTCCAGACGGGAGCGCATGATGCGGAGCCGTTCTTCTTGTTTTTCGGCGAGTGTGCGCGTGGAAGGATCAGGGATGGAGGAGTCGACTGACGGGCGGCGAGAGAGGGAGGGCGAGGTCTGCACGCCGATATCCCGGTGGAAGAGCTCGGTAGGGTCGGAAGTGATGCTTTCGTCGTCGAGTGCGTGCTCTGCTTGTGAGAGCGTCGACTTGGGTGGTGGGACTTTCGAGACTACCTTCTCCAACTTCTCGTTCATGGTCGTGACCTTCTCATTGGAGTGCTGCGCGAAGTCGTGGCGGGCTTCGGTCAGATTCGCGGTCATCGGCTCGATAATATATTTTGATAGGCCGTAGAAGGTGGCTGCAAGACCGCCTGCGACGTACGCGGTGTTGAGGAGGCGGTTGATTGTGACCAGCGGAGGAGGTTTCTGAGGTTTGACGAGGAACTCCGGATATGTGACGATCGGTGGAGTGTCGCGTGCTGGTGCCGGAGGTGCACTCTGCGCAGAGCCGGCCTTGAACTCCTTGATGTCAAAGTCGACTTGCTTGGGTACCGTCACGGCTTGTGTCTGCTCTTGCAAGATCTCATCCACTGTTTTTGGATCTACACCTTTGCTTGCTAGGAACGATCGCTTCTTCTCGTTCGGCGCATCGCGTACAGTCGGATCGTCAAGGAACTTCCGTACCTCGTCTAACGAAAACGTATCACTCGATGGTGTCTCTGCACTTTGTGAGTCCTTTGATGAGCCCCCGCTCTCATGTACCGTCTGTAGCTCGGGTTGCGAAGTGGCTGTATCGCTGGAGGTCGCTGTCTTTCCCTGATCTTCGGATAGAGGCTGTTGCTGCCATGCAGGAATGGACTTATTTTTGCTATCGCCAGACATTGCTTCGACCGTTAGTCGGTTCCATGTACAGAATACAATGTCGATATGGAATGCAGAAGACAACGAGGTCGCATGACCGAGCTACGCTTGAAACCGAGGTATCGCGAGTCAGTGTTTCTGACATACATCGGGGTAGAAACTATCGGAGCGATTCATGGCGGGGTTTGTGGGGAAAGCTGCTCGATGTCCTCGGTGTTCGCTTCTTCATTCGCTTTTGCTTGAAATTGACTTCTGTCATGAAGTACGCCTCAGACCCGTGTTCCTATTGGAGCTAGCTCTGGAAGACACGATCATCGGCCGCATAGCGTTAGAATTGAGACGATTGAAGATTGTGCGAAACCAACAGTCGGGCCTCAGAATTCGACCAGGAGTGCTGAATGCTTGGTTCACTCCACGTGCTGCGCTCGCTAGACAAGATTCTCGAAAGATGGATTCCAAAAGGACAACTAGAAGCCAGAAGCGCGGTTACTCAGATACTGAAGCAGAAGATATTTCAGATCGCCAGCAGTACAGTACCTCCTCGTCGGAAAGCAGTCGGAAACGGATCAAGACCAGCCAGGATGAACCCATTCCAATCGGCAAGAAGTACAGGAATCGTATAGCTGTCATAGGATGTGGTACCATCGGAGCTTCCTTCGTCACAATGCATCTGCTACATAACACGGAAAGCGCCATCGCGGTGTATGACACTCGTGACGGCATCAAGGGCTGGCTCAAGCAGAAGATCCAGGACGACCTAGAGTTTCTTGGTAAGGCCGGCGAAGTAAATCTCAAGAACCGCCTAGAGTTTCACAAAACTCTCAAATCAGCTGTCGCGAAGGCAGAGATTGTTCAGGAGCAGGGCCCGGAGAACGTCGATTACAAGGTCGCTACATGGCGCGAGATCGAGAAGCATGCACACAAAGGAGCGTTGTTGTGGACTTCGACATCAGGTATCCCTGCTACAGTGCAAGCGCGTAAGATGAAGGATAAGAGTCGCTTAGTTGTCTGCCACCCTTTCAATCCGCCCTTGCTGATGCCATTGATGGAGGTCATACCTTCTCCGGGAACGCCAGAGTGGATCATCAACAAGACAATGGATTTCTGGACGTCCGTTGAGAAGAAGCCAATCTTGATGCATAAAGAAGTTGCTGGATTTGTCGCGAATCGTCTCGCCTTCGCACTGCTCCGGGAAGCGGTCTCCTTGGTGCAGAATGGCGTGATCTCTGTGAAAGACCTCGACGAATTAGTGGAGACTTCCATGGGACCTCGCTGGGCAGTCACTGGGCCTTTCAAGAGCTACCACGCAGGAGGAGGTGAAGGGGGCATGGAAGCTTTTCTCAAGAACATTGGTGGTACCATCAAGGAATGCTGGAGGGACTCAGAAAAGACCGCAGTCCCACCAGATGACCCCACGTGGGAACCTTTCATTGCGAAAGAATGTGGCGAGGCTTTCGGAGACGTCGATTATGCGGAGCGTAAGAAGAAGCTGCACGAGGTCTTGAGCACCACCAAGAGCCTCCAAATTCCGACGACGGTGATAGAGGAAAGTAACGATCCATGAAGGACGATGACAGCTGTTTGTACATTACAATATCACGACTAAAAGTGGGAGCCAGGACGGCGAACAACCAGCATCGCCCGCGACGCTTCACGATGAAGTAAAGAGCACAATACCCTGTATCAATAGAGACTATAATACGCTTCAGTGCAGCCGAAATGCGCTAACAATCTTTTTTGCTCTTCCAACCCATCTTTGAACGTCTATCCATGCAACATCATGCACCCTTCTACAGAATAGCCCCAACACTACATGTCCCTTCTATGATCCATTCGTGTCCTCGATCTTCGCCTTCTTGAGCTCTTCCGCCGCGTCCGCCGCACCGTCCTGCTCCTGAGCGAGTTGTGCGCCGGCGTCGGCCTGTCCATTGACGGCCTGGTTCTTTGCCGCAGGCTTGTTACCCGCGTCGGTGGCGCCAGCGTTCTCGGCTGCGGCTTCGGCCTCGAGTTTCTCGATTTCCTTTTGGGCCTTTGCGATGTTCTGTGGGGGGTCAGCGTCTTATATAGTCGACAAGAGAAGGACGGGACTCACCTCTTTGGTCTTCTTATCCTGATCAGCCTTCCACGTCGCGAGCTTCTCCTTCAGCTTCTCCACCACAGCGGGCACGTCGCCCGAATTCATGGGCGGCTCGACGCCGACCTTTGCCAGCTCCTCGATCACGCCGATGCTGAGATTGAATTTGTCGCCAGCAGGAGCTGGAGAAGCGGTACCCTTCTTGCCGCCCTTCTTCTTCTTACCGCCGCCACCAATGAAGTAGGCGTCATTGTCATCGTCGCCCTTCTTCTTCAGCGCAGTACCCTTGATCGGGCTTGCATCGATCGTTCGAGAAGCAGTCGCTGCGAACTTGCTCGGTCCGTTGGCGGCCTTTGCCTCGGCAGAGCTGGGGTCGAAGTACCGGATGAGTCCTTGCGCGGTGAGGATCTCGTCCTGGTAGGCGGGAGCAGACGCTTCTTCGAGTTTCTGCTGCGCGACCTGCCGTCTCTTGCCCGCCAGGTACGCATCGTGCTCGGCCCGCTGCTTCTCCTTCCGTATCCTGTACGCCTCCTTCTCGTATTCGGCCGCCGCCCGCTTAGCAGCGTAATACTTGTCCTTGATCTCCTTGACTGCGGCGTACTTTGTCTGCTGCTCCTCGTGCAGCTTCGTCCTTTCGTCCCGGAGACCGTTCAGGTTCTTGTACACCTCGTCCTGCTCGCCCTTGATCTGGTCCAGCTCCTTGTTGATCTCGCCGTAGCGATCGCTGAGGGCCCTGCTCTCCGGGTCGTCCAACTTCTTCTTCTCCTCCGCGATCTGCGCCTTGACGTTATCGATCTTCTTCTGCGCGTCGTCGAGTCCGCCGAAACCTTTCTTCGCTTTGTTGAGTCCAGTGATCTCCGCCAGTGCCTTCTTTTCGTCTACGAGCTTCATCATACCGGTGTCGACTTGCTTTTGCAGGCGATCGATCTGCGCCTGCACCTCTTCAGCACTCTTATACGGCATCCGAGACCGCGCCGTCTTTTGCTCGTTCTGCAGGCCCTTGAGCGTCTCGTCTAGCCGCTTCACTTTCTCCATGACCGTGCCTCGGGAGGTTTTACTGCCTTGCTGCTGCGTCTTAATCTTGTTCCGCTCCTCGATGAGTTCGGCGCGACGTTTGGCGGTAGGGCTATCAGCGTTCTTGGGCTGAGCCAGTTCGAGCTTCGCTTTGTTCGCTTTCTGCTTGTCCTGTACGGCGGAGAGTTCCTTTTCGGCTTTGGCCAGGGCGGTGCGGAAGGACTCCTCATCTGGCCGCTCTGGCTTGGTCTTCCCCGAGGATGCAGGAGGGTCGGCTTTGGCGTTGATGGTGCCCATGGTTGCGGCGCTGGGGGTCGCGAGGTCTGCCATTGTGGGTGTTTCCGGGAAGATTGACGTTCAACGAGACGATGTTAGGAGATAGATGGAGATTCTATCGCATGCCAATGCTGATTGGGATCGGTACGTGATGATGCGAAATGTCAATTGCTCATCGGACGTGAATGTGTCGTCGAGTCCGAGCGAAGCGAAAATTGAGGAGCTTGGACGGTTTTTGGACCCTTTTGGTTGGAAAGTGTGGGTTGGATCGCTTGGCGCTGACTTGGGACGTTCTTGTTGAAGGAACGACCGGAAAGTACGAATGGGAAGAATGATCGTTATACGTAGTCTACATTCAAAGATATATTCTAGCTGTTCTTGTCACCAGAGCCGCCACCACACCAACACCCCGCTTCTCCTTCCCGCTCGACTTGGACCAACACCTCCATGCCCCTTTCTCTGAAGAACTGGTTCACTCTCTCTCTGACGTCTTCTTGCCCTGCTGCTCTGGAGGCGAATACATGCACCGTGCCAATCAACTTTTTCCTACATTCATCTTCGCCGTGGCTATGACCGTGATGGTGATGTCCATGTCCGCCATCGCTCTCTCCGTCTTCGACCCAGAATCTCACCCCACTAACACCAGTAACTCCTCTAAGCGATACTAGGTCCTGCAATGCATTCTTGAGCTCGTACTCGAGGTCTTCTGGAATAACAAGGAGCAGTTTCTTCGCCGATTCCTTGACCAATGGTACGGCTGCCATGAAAATCAAGATGGCGATCAATATGGTGGCCAAGGGATCCCACAGATACCATGGCTTCCATAGGGTAAGCGTTGTGCTGATGATGACGGCCAGCGATCCACCTGCGTCAGCGGCGATATGCAAGTAGATGCCGTGCATGTTGTCGTTCTCATGGCCATGTGCCGCGTGAGAAATAGTCGCATCTGCCGGTGGGTACAGAGACGTCGGCGTCGGAGGTGGTCTCTTGGAGGGCGAGACCGAACGTGATCGAGGAAGGGAGTGGGAGTGGGAGTGCGAATCATCGTGACGATGGTCAGCGTGTGAATGCGAATGCGAGTGCTCGTGAGCTTGTGAATGAGTCTGCGAGTGGGAATGACTGTGCTGGTGGTCGTGAGAGTGAGAGTCACAGCGGTTGTGATCATGACTGGCGTGTGAGTGGTTGTGGGAATGAGATGGCGCATGGGAATGCGAGTGCGAATGTTCGTCGTGAGCGTATGAATGCGAGTGTTCTTGGTGGGCATGCGAATGCGAGTGTTCGTGATGGGCATGCGAATGAGAGTGGTCGTGATGAACGTGAGAGTGGCTATGGTCATGTCCATGACTATGACCATGACCATGATCATGGCCCGCATGAGCGTGGCCAAATGCCAGTAAACCGACCATATTGACTATCAGCCCAAGCGTGCTCACGACCAGTAGCTCTTCAACTCGGCGTAGTTCTGTACCCTCCATGATCCCCTCGATGGCGCCCCAGACAAATTCAACACTGACAAGCCTAGAAGATATTAGAAAGTGTACTTCCTATCCAAATGAGCAACGCACATGAGAAAGACACCGTTACCGAAGCCGGCAAGTGTATTCAGCTTCCCCCAACCATACGGCTTCTCTGGACTGGTGGGCCACTTGCTCGCGACGGAAGCTGCGAGACCAATAATCAGAGCGAGACAATCGAAGAACATATGTACAGTGTCGCTGAGTAGACCAAGGGAGCCGCTGACCCAGCCATAGAATCCCTGTACCAACATAAATCCAAAATTGAGACTACGAAAGTCAGTATAATGCAACTATGACTATCGGAAACAGGACTGACCAAGTGAAGTATGCAATTCGGCGAGAATCCTTTTCACTTAGTATATCATAAACAAGAGATCCTCGACGGACTCTAGAAAGAAGGAATGCTGTCAGGAAGGAGACCTTGCCATGTTGGTGTTTGTGTCCAGTATGTACAGGTGTATTGTCTAGAGCGGAGCGTGGAGATGATAAGGAAGAGTCGTATATGGATGCTGCTGCAGATACCAGTGCGAGCCCTGCGTTCACGCTCTTTGCAAGCCAACTGGACGAGGACTCTAGGAGTATCGGCAAGATCAGCACCATCGTATTGGTGCCGAGACCAATGAGTGGGCTATATTGGATGGGTTCGGAGCTGCAGAAGAAGTTTGCTGCTGTGCTCGCAGCAACACTGAAGACAAGGATTATGAAGATGCGCTCTGGAATTTGAGGAATAGACCCTGTTATTGAGCAGATGCAGTAGACTGCCACACCCAGCATGACTCCTGCAATGGTAGACAAATCGGAGCTTGCTCGGGTTGCAATGAAGTCTGGACGTTTCGTGCCATCCTGTGAGATCTTTGTCGCACCAATCTTGCTTATGTTCGCACTGCTGAAGCGGATTGTCGCACTCTCTACGAATGGAGGTTTGACCACCACAATCGAAGTTACCAAAGTCAGATAGCCGAACGCAAGATTGTGCCAGTCTTTAAGCGAAGTGATATGAGAGAAATCCAGAACTACACTGGCGACAAAGGCCAGCAAGAATCCTGCAGAATTTTGCAGAATATCCGGCAGCGGCGCGAACCTGGCAGTGGACGAGCTGAGCCCAGAAGCGACCGCTGCGAGTGTGATGGTGGCCACGCGAGCTCCTCCAAGCAGCATGGCAGCATAGATGGGCAGAGCTGTACCCAGCGCGCTTTTGAGCAAGCATTGTATGCGACCAGAGCTGAATATCGAAGGACCTGCGGCTCGCGCACTAGGATCCGATTTCTTTCGCCTGTCCAGAGATGTGGGCGGAGATCGTAGTCTTCCAAGCAAGCCGGACGCCACGAGGATTGCAGCCACTACCATTGCCGTCATGACCATGGGAGAATCGGCCACCACGTTTCTCTTGTCATTCCCAATCGCGGCTTCCAGCTCTTCCTTTGCGGTCTCGAAGCTTGACGGTCCCGTGTGCAATGAGGACGCCAGCAAATATTGCAGTGGTATGATTGCTCCGGTAATGATTGTATGCACGACGGAGTGTGCTCTGTTGGGATCAGTCATGTCGATCTTGCCCTTCCTGCCTGACAATACTGACCCATTCGAAGTCGCTGAGGCGGCCCCCGCAGGTCGACCCAGGTCAGAATCTCCCCTAAGGCGACCCTTCATTGGCAGCTTGTGAGAATGCAAGCCCGCATGTCCGTTTGTTCCATTTATAGCAGACCCATTGGAGGGAAAGCTGTCTTCCTCTTCTTCGCGAATGTATGGTGACGAATGCGAACCGTTGAGACTGGGAAAGGAGTGTTGGCCACGAGTGTGCTTGTGCCCTCCATCATTAGGGAGGGCGTAACCAGAAGCCATGCCTCTGCCGGCTCTGTATTCGTATACTGAAGCCTTATCGCGCGGAAGACGCGCGGTGACTATGGACTAGCGAGTCCATGCCAAAGTGACCATGAAGACAGGAAC
Source organism: Elsinoe perseae (assembly GCA_029448695.1). Taxonomy (NCBI): domain Eukaryota; kingdom Fungi; phylum Ascomycota; class Dothideomycetes; order Myriangiales; family Elsinoaceae; genus Elsinoe; species Elsinoe perseae. The sequence continues at coordinate 116,354 of JARDAA010000019.1, forward strand.
GTGCTGCGAGTAAGGACTGCAGTAGACTAGATGTTCAGTTTTACGCAACTCAGAGTCCTGTTGTTGCATCTATGTAAGGTAGAACCGGTGACATGATGGGGATATGAAAAGTCGCAGGTGCCCACGTTGTTCGAGAAGCTGATCAGGGTCTATGCACGATGCGGAGCTGTCTGCGGCGCGGCTCTGCGAGCTCGTCCACCTTCCTTTTCGGCTGATATACATCAACCACACATTCGGGGACCGACAGAACCCATTGACGAGCAAAATGGCCAGAACATGGCTCGTGCTGTCATGGGAAACGGCGTTGACAATGGCGGTCGCGTTTTCGACACTCATATCTCTCATTCTCTTCACGCTTCCTTCATCATACAGTCCTTATGCGGAGGAGCGAATCAATCTAAACGATTTTACAGAGGATGATCGAGAAGACGCCGATTCTGGGTACCACTATATTCGAAGATCAGATAGCGACTCCACGAAGGCCAATCCGACGACTTCGGTTGTCGTTTTTGTTCTCGGCGACATTGGTCGCAGTCCGCGAATGCAGTACCACGCTCTAAGCATAGCCAAGTATGGGGGGCGAGTTGATATCGTTGGCTACACCGACACTGATGTGCTACCGGAAATTAAAAAGCACAAATTAATCAAGATCGTCCCTCTGACACCGCTACCGGACAGACTCCGAACAGACAGTAAGGCAGGGTTCATCCTGGTGGCGCCTTTTAAGGTGCTCTTCCAACTGTGGTCCATCTACAGGGCACTCGGATACCACGTCTATCCTAGAAAGTTCATGCTGGTGCAGAATCCCCCATCAGTACCAACCTTGTTCATCGCCCAGATTGTGTGCATGATTCGAAACATGAAGCTTGTCGTCGACTGGCATAATCTAGGACACACGATTTTGGCACTGAAGCTGGGTCAGAAGCATGCATTGGTAAAAGGGTCGGAGGCGTACGAGCGGAGCATAGCTCCATACGTGCATCGGAACATTACCGTGTCGCATGCGATGACAAGACTGCTCAACAAGGAGTATGGAATCGAAGCGCATGCTATGCATGATCGACCCGCAAAGCAGTTCCGGCCACTGGATGCTGGTGAGAAGTTGGCCATTCTGAACAAGTTGAAGGAGACTCAGGCTCACGCGAGACAACTTTACAGCGGGAAGCGCAGATTGGTCGTCAGTTCAACATCGTGGACTGCTGATGAGGACTTTTCAATACTGCTCGATGCTCTGGTGGCTTACTCTGCGACGGTGGAGATGAGCTCTTCACTGCCGAAGCTGACTGTCGTCATCACTGGCAAGGGACAGCTTAAGGACTACTATCTGAAGCAGATCGCAAATCTTACGAGGAAAAAGAAGCTGAGCAATGTGGAAATTCATACGGCATGGTTGACCATAGAGGACTACGCAGCACTGCTGGGGGCTGCTGACCTTGGCGTGAGCCTGCACACTTCGTCTTCCGGTGTCGATCTACCAATGAAGGTCGTGGACATGTTTGGAGCCGGGCTTCCTGTGGTTGGATGGGACAAATTTGAGGCCTGGCCTGAACTGGTGCAGGAGGGGATAAATGGACGGGGCTTTCAGAGCGCAGAAGGTCTTGAAAGGCTGTTGGAAGAGCTCTTCGGAAAGAACGGCGCACGACTTGTGAAGTTGAGAGATGGAGCCCTCAAGGAAAGCAAACGGCGGTGGGAGCATGAATGGCCAAAGGTGGCAGACTTGTTCGACATTCGACTTGACAACTCTCAGGCAAAGGCTCGAAGTGAGTAAGCATGCAGCAAAATCTGTGTCGAGAGGAGCAAGTAAGCCACATCTCGCATGACCGAGATCTGCGACACAAGGGCGGCAGCGAAGCGGCAGCAGTTCTTCGCGCAAGATTGACCATTTTAAGCAGAGTTCACACGGGGTCAGCAACGTCTGAACAGGAGTGTCGAGAGGACGCGCAAGACGAGGCTTGTTGGCGGGGAAGGTACCAAATCTCCGAAGCACGAGACGTATGGTCAGGCATCGGTTTCAAGGAGTCTGCCACCCCGTCAACAGCGTCAACCTGGACGACAAAATGCACTCGATGACATGGGTGGAAGATGTGACTGACGAGAAAGACGACACTGCCTCTACGTTTGATGACACCGGAATTGCTACCATGCGATAGTGTATATATTATCGATGCCAATGCTACAAAGAAGGAAATGCAACGTCCGCTGCGCCACCCGGCAAGAGCCACGCAGTCTGTGTGCGCTCTCAACAGAAACTTTCTTGGAGAGAGGGCTCGTGTCAACGGACGAACCGAAAGGCATCACATGTGGAAGCTGGGCAAGCCACACGACCGTGAGACTTGATGGTAAACACGAGAGGGCTTGTGTCATCGGACGGGGTGATTTGGCGAATTGGTACGAATTGGAAGTCATCGAGCAATTGCAGCCAGATCTGCCGTGATCATCTCTCTTCTTCTAGACCAACAATTCAGAAGAAAGAGAAATCCACAGCGGGTCATGCCAGTCCTTGAAGAATCGAGCAGATCATTGCTCCAACAAGCTAAACACAAACTCGGGCAAGGCGCGTGCGAGTTGATCTTCATACGTGCTTAGATTGGTCAGAATTGTTCTCGTTCCTGGTCTACTCGGCCTTAGTGCGAGCCAATTTTTCTGTTCGGGGCGCCTCTGGCGTTTCCTGCTGGCCCTGTCATCCACCCTTCTTCGGCCTCTCCTCACACACCTTCCAAGCCTCCACCCGTATCACACCAATCGTTACATCCATTGAACACTCTCGTTGTTCCTCCCCTTCCATCAACCTCCCTACGTTCGCATCAATCCGTCAGCTTTCTGGCATCACATTCGCTTGTCTTTTCTATCGCTTTACCCGTCTCTCGCTATCACACATCACGATAACCATCTACCTTTCCTCTCCTACCAACAACGGTCTTGACATTCAACAAACGGCCCTAACAAACATTCACTGGTCGTCCAAAAATACCTGAGCACTCCGCAACGACTTTTCTTTCCACCGTGAACGTGGTTCTGCATATTTCGAGCAGACCTGTATATTTGAAGTCGATACATTGCTCCTTTTCTTTCGAAGACGACACGCCTTAATCACCACCTGCGCACCGACAGTCACCACCGCCGCCATGCGGTGCTCACGCGCTTCACGAATGACCCTGTCCGCTCTCCTCCTTGCTGCCCTGCCGGTCGGGGTCTTCGCTGGCGATGTCCTCTCTACTAATGGCTTTACGATATGTTCGGACAATCCTTCCATCCGAGTTAATGCTTTGAATATTCAGTTTGATAAGAGCACGAAGAAGGTCACATTCGATGTTGGCGGCACAAACGACAGGGAGCAAAATGTCACGGCGTCCATCATCGCGACTGCTTATGGCCGGGAAGTGTACAAGAAAGAATTCAACCCATGCGACTCTAGCAACTTCATCGCGCAGCTCTGTCCTGGTAAGAAACACGAGGAGATGAATTGTCCGACATGCCACTGACCCGTAACGCAGTACGAAACGGCACCTTTTCTGCCCGTGGAGACCAGGATATCCCACAACAATATGTCGATATGATCCCAGCAATTGCCTTCAACATTCCCGATCTCGATGGTATGGCCAAGATGGAGCTGAAGTCTGCCGATGGTCAAGAGCTTGCATGCATTCAATCCACAGTTGGTAACGGCAAGTCCATGAACTTGCCAGCCGTCTCCTACATTGCTGCTGGCATTGCCGCATCTGCTTTGGTCTTGTCCGCCCTTAGTGCGCTTGCTTCTGGAGGCGCACCTGGTGCCGCAGCTCCGAGCCCAACCTTTGGGGAAGTCGTTGGTTGGTTTCAGTCGATCGCTACCAGCGGTATGCTCAGCGTCAAATATCCTTCGGTCTACCAGAGTTTCACCCAGAACTTCGCCTTCAGCACTGGTATCATTCCTTGGGGTCAGATGCAGACCACCATTGACGATTTCCGTCAGTCGACCGGTGGCAACCTGACTCAGGCCAGCTATGCATATTTGAGAAATGTGACCATTGTGGCTACAGCGAACGGCAATGGTACTACAACGAGTTTCTTCAAGCGTGGTCTGGAAGCCGCATTCCTGTACGCTCGTGCTATTGAGACTGACGTCAATGGTCAAACAAACACTGTCGGCAACACCTCGACCAATGGTACACAGGACAGCAAAGAAATGCACTACGTTCACGGCATTCAGGCGTACGTCGAACAGCTCATGGTCCCCCAAGCAAATACTTTTATGACTGTTTTGCTCATCTTCGCCATTGTCATCGCCGCCATCACCGTTCTCATCCTCCTTGGCAAGGTCATCCTCGAGGCAATCGCCATGACCAGCAAGCTCCCCAAGTCGTTGGAGTCGTGGCGTCAACGTTACTGGTGGAGACTCGCCAAGGCCATCACCAACTTGGTCTTCATCCTTTACGGTATCTGGACTCTGTACTGTGTCTACCAATTCACCAACGGTGACTCGTGGGCTGCAAAGACTCTCGCTGGTGTGACCTGGGCTCTTTTCACATCTATTCTTGCTTTCTTTACCTGGCGCATTGTACGCAAGGCACGTCAATTCAAGAAGATGCAAGGCGACTCCAGCCAGCTCTTCGAGAACAAGGAAGTCTGGATCAAGTACTCTCTTTTCTACGACTGCTTCAAGAAGGGCTACTGGTGGATCTTCATTCCGGCCATCATCTACATGTTTGCCAGGAACACCGTCATCGCTGCAGCCAATGGTCATGGCATGGTGCAGGCTATCGGTCAAATGATCGTCGAAGCTCTCATGCTTGTTCTTCTCGTCTGGAACAGACCATACCAGCTCAGGTCCGGTAACATTATCAACATTGTCATTCAGGCTGTTCGTGTACTTTCCGTCGTCTGCATTTTGGTCTTTGTGGAGGAGCTCGGTATCAACCAGACTACCCAGACCGTTACTGGTCTCATCCTGGTCGTTGTGCAGTCTGTCTTGACTGGTGTGCTTGCCATTCTTCTTGCCGTTAACGCCATCATGGTCTGCGTCAAGGAGAACCCTCACAGGAAGAAGAGAAAGGAGCAGGGTATGTTCTTCAAAGATAGCCACAGTTTTGCAAACACTAACATCCTTGCAGAGAAGATGCAGCGCGACCTCGACAACCTCACTCCACTCGACGCTCGCAACTCTCTCCTCATGGACTCGTCTCAGCTCAGCGAGTACAAGGGTGCTCACCCCGATGCGAGCATGACCAAGGCTCCCCTCGTCTCTCCAAGTCTGCCATCCATCTCCACCACCACCTCGCACGGCCGCTACAACCAGGTTCCAGGCCGGGACACCAGCCCACCAGGCTACGACTACCCTCGTCCTGGCTACGGCGCCCACCCCAACGACAGCCGGGACAACCTCGTCACCAGCGCCGCTTCATTCGCAGGCAGGGACAGGTCGAGAAGTCCGGAGCCGAAACTACCGAATGTTGGGTTCGGAAGGGCGTACTAGATGTGATGGGGAATCTTGGATATCTGACGAACGACGTTGGACAGTCACACGAAGACGGCTTCTCTGCACAGAAGGGTCAACGAATATTTCCTTTCTACCCAAATCCGCAAGCGCGTCTGGCATTTTAGGGAGGCGTAATTTACTTTAATAGATTTTGGCTCTTCACTTTCATGATAAGAATGAGATGTGCGAAGCAGTGCGTACTTGCAAGCGTGAGCTGGCTGACTCGATCTGATCCAGCTAGATAAGCCAACAAGTACTTCAAAGTGCAGATGGTCACGTGAGCAGTGTGTGTCGAACTTCTCATGTTGCGTGAAAGACCTCATGTGCGGCAATGAATAGCTTACACGATCGATGGACAGAGAACAGAGCTATCCGCGCCTTACATCTTGTATAGATTGTAAAATGGTCGTGTGGGCTGGCATCTGCGGATTTGGGCTGCGCGCAGTTTGGTAATTGGCTTCTACCATTCACAGCAGGTGTGTCAACCACTGACCGCTGCCAAAATCTGCCGGAACAGCACGAGCTCCTTTCTTCATGCAGAATGCTACAATTCTTCCGACCGAGGGCAGACACTCCAGAGAGTCGGTCTTGATAGGATTTGAGCGCTTGAATGAGGCGGACCGAGAATAATTCGTTCGTTGTTTTCATGCAGCGTTCGGTGGATTTTTACACCTACTGTGATTCCTGCATCCTCTACGGTGGCTGCACTTCATCTGCTACGCTTGTATGCGAGGCAGTAGGATGCAAGTTGCTTCTGAAAGTTGTCTCTGACCACGCTTTCCAAGTTTTACGAGAGAGTCGCCGCTGCTTAGCCCGAACACATGCTCACATCTGCAGCTGTCCGTCGTACGGTGCAGCACAAGATGCGATCTGAAGGCAGTTGGATTGATTGGTTGCCTTGTTTTAGCTGCATAGTATAGTGCCATGCGGCTCAGCGCTTGCAGTCTTGTCGGAGATGGATGTCGACATGGACTCTCCGGAGCTGACCGCGATTGCTCTGCCATTTGATGGGTCCCCACAAGACAGTGAAGTTATCACTAGGTCTGGAGATGCTTGACATCCTATCTTCTTTAACCCCTGCCCTGTCGACGATTTAGACCATGGAGCAACATTTCGAGAATGAAATCAACCCGCCAGTCATATACCATTGGCATCATCTGTGCATTGAGCATAGAGAAGGCTGCTATAGATGCTATCCTGGATCAAGAGCATGACAGCCTGGAAAAGCATGAGGGAGATGACAACCAATATACACTTGGGCGTATAGGCGTACACGATGTGGTTGTGGCATGCTTGCCGGCAGGTGTGATGGGCAAGGCCTCTGCTGTAGCGACGGCAAAGGACATGCTCCGTAGCTTCCCTATCAATATAGCTCTATTGGTGGGCATTGCAGGGGGTGTGCCAAGTGAAAAGATGGATATCAGACTGGGAGACGTTCTGGTCAGCAAGCCAGAGGGAATGCACGGAGGTGTCGTGCAGTGGGACTTTGGGAAGATAGAGAGCGGGTGTGGCCAACGACGGACAGGAATATCTAACAAACCACCTGTGTCTTTGTTGAGCGCTGTCCAGCGACTTAAAGCAAAGCATGAGGTACATGGCAGCCAGATCACTAGACACCTCCAAGCGATGCTAAAGCGCTATCCACATATGGAACAAAACTACTCCTATCAAGGAGGCGACAACGATCTACTTTTCAAGGCGGATTATGTACACATCGGAGACGATTCATGCGACAGTTGCGACCGCTCGAAATTGCTTACTCGCCAACCACGAAGTGACACCGCACCCCGAGTTCACTATGGGAACATAGCATCAGGTGACTGTGTGATCAAGGACGCCATCGCGCGGGATCGAATATCCGATAAGGAAGGCATCATCGGATTCGAGATGGAAGCTGCTGGGTTACTAGATTGGTTCCCGTGCTTGGTCATCCGCGGTGTATGCGACTATGCGGATTCCCACAAGCACAAGCGATGGCAACGTTATGCTGCAGCAACAGCAGCATGTTATGCGAAGGAATTACTTGGAGTAGTCGATAAGAGTGAGCTTGTACAGAATGAAGTCAAAGGTACGTATTCGAGCACGGCAGATTCCTACTGCCCTTATCGTCATTCCGTGGCGCAAAGTACACTGCCCCGCCTACGAACTGACTAGCCTACGGTCTGACTCTAAACCAGTGTCCAAATACCTGCTGTACCCTCCTCCACGAGCACTCCCAGCGACCGTAGATTACGTACCACGCCTGGATGGGACTGAAAAACTAGACCAATTCTTCATTGGCACTCCCTCACGGAGGCGGGTCTGGCTTCGCCGCAAGACATTCATCGTGCATGGTCTTGGGGGGATAGGTAAAACGCAACTTTGTGTCGATTTTGCACGGAGGAATGCATCTTTTTTCTCTACGGTGCTGTGGCTGGATGGTTCTTCAAGAGATGCTATCCGACAATCCCTCACAGAGATTGCCCTCAAGTTGCGCGATCATCCGACACGACCTCCAGCAAGATCCGGAAACTCTGCTAGAGATGTCGACAAGTCCATAGAATTTTTGATGGAATGGCTTTCATTCAGGGATAACACTCAGTGGGTATTGGTCATAGACAACGTTGACAGGGATTGGCTCCACACGATAAAGCACCCCGGAGCCTATGATCCCAAAGACTTTCTGCCTGATGCAGATCACGGCAACGTACTCATCACCACTAGACTCACTTCACTGTATAGACCAGAAGCTACGATACACCTGGGTAGCGTCGACCCATCGATTGGCAAGCAAATTCTGGAAGCAAGAGCTGACCAGACATGGCCAGGTATGTCAATTCATGATTCGTTCTGATGAGCTATGCTGGCGTGTGAATGCACTGACACGTACTTCCAACCAGACACAAAGGATGTTGCCAAATTGGTCGCTAAGCTCGGGGGCCTCCCGCTCGCTCTTGTGCAAGCTGGTGCCTACATAAAACAGACCGGCTGTAGCCTCACGGATTACATTCGCTTCTATGACACGATGTGGCAAAGTCTGATGTTACACCAGAATGAGTTCCCCTTACAGGAATATGCAGCGCGCAGCATACTCACAACCTGGAGAATCTCGTATGAGCAGGTATACAATAGATCTCAGCTTGCCGCGCGGCTCCTGGATCTCTGCGCCCTTCTAGACCCCAGCGACATCTGGTATGACTTTATTTCCGCGGGATCACTGGACCAAGTAGGGACCAAGTCTTCGGTGCCACTATTCTCAATGCCCCAAGACGAGCTTGCCTTCCGGCAGTGCCTTAGCATATTGTACTCCTACTCTTTGGTTGCACATGGTTCACAGGAGGGCTTTTCGATTCATCCAGTTGTACACCTCTGGTGCTCGTACAATATCAAAGATACCACGCAACGTGAGCAGCTGTATAGACTGGCAGTGACTCTCGTCGCTTCATCGATCCGGTCGGTCGGTCACAAGAAATCACCCGCAGCGATGCGGCGTCTTCTGCCTCATGCTAGGGCTGTTGCATACCGGCATGAAAGCGTCGCAAACGACGATCCGATCTGTAATCGCTTTCATACCATAGCGTTTCTCCTGCAAAAATGGGACAGCACGCCTATCATTGAATGTTTGTACCACCGGTCGCTGCAGTGGAGATCAAGGCACCTAGGTCATGAACACACAACTACGCTCGCAACTGTCAACAACCTTGGTAATTTATATGTTGAGCAAGGGCGTTTGAATGCTGCCGAGGCGATGTATGTCCGCGCACTGGAAGGTAAGGAAAAAGTGCTTGGGTCGCACCACCCGTCAACGTTGGACATCGTCAGTAATCTCGGCAATCTTTATGCTGAGCGGGGAGAGTTTGCTGAGGCCCAAGACTTGTACACGCGCGCGTTACAAGGAAGAGAGACTGCACTTGGGCCGAATCATCCGTCAACGCTAGACTCTGTCAACAATCTGGGTAGTCTATATGCTGACCAGGATAAGCTGGCTGATGCGGAATCCATGTATCTCATTGCTCTGGAAGGTAGGAAAAAGGCTTTGGGGACGGAGAATTCTCTTACTTTGGATGTCGTCAACAATCTTGGAAATCTTTACTACAAACAGAATAAGTTGTCTGACGCGAAGGGCATGTTCGAATTCGCGCTTGAAGGAAGACACCAAACGCTTGGATCAGACCACAAATCGACGCAAGAGACAGAAGCAAGTCTCCGTTCACTATACCGGGATCTGGGCTGGCAAAGTGACACGAATGTTGTGCAAGCACGTGAACAGATCGTAGATGCCACAATGAAGTCGCACACGGCCGAGAGCAGGCTGACCAATACCTCGCCTACACTTCTCGACACGGCCCATCACAGCCGCGGTCTGTTCTCTTATATGAGCTGCTCTAAAGCCAGTGGATATCGCTCCATGGCTGCGAGGAGCTCTGCCTCTTCGTCTGGCTATGGGACCTCCTCCAACTTCAGTACAACCTCTGGCCAACAATCTTTCTCCACAGCCTACTCTACCAGATCGAGTAACATTTACAAGCCGGCGGAATCGTACACATCGAGTGCACGGGCTTCCTACCTCAAGAGCGGCTACATAACTTCGTCAATAGGTACCCGGACTTCTGTGTCTTCGCACTACCATTCATAGGATTTATTTGAAGAACATGACCGACGTGGATAGAACCACTCCCCAGCAAGGTGTTGCACTTCTCGACTCTCGCTTCGAGAATCTGTCTCTGCTACCAGATGTTATCGGAAAACATAGAATTGGGACCCTGGATAGATGCAGCTAGTCTAGAGACACTGGCTATACCATGCACCTTGGACCTTGCACGTCCAAGGCGTCACACATGCCATTGCACCAGTGTACCCCTGTCCGCCACACTGTCCATAATGCTGCACCTGTCCCTCACCCGTTGGCGCCGGTGCCGGTGCTGCATTACTCGACACGGTCACCGGCCACACAGTTGTCGTCGGCGCTGCCACCTTTGTAGTAGGCTTCGGTGTCGCAGCTCCCCTGTCTATGTCAGTCATCCGGCTTGTTCTGAGCCTAGCACAAAAGGCAGTAAAGAGGGAGATCTACAAACGTAGACTCTATCAGTGCAATTTCTTACCCGCTGACCAGCCAACCCCGTCCAGCAGCATCCTGCAATCCAGCGAGCCAGATGTCGGCCATCTTCTCGTACCCAGCCTGAGTGGGGTGAATGCCATCGACCAGATCCGCGGTGGTGAGTTTCGGCGGGGACATGCCCACGGTCAAGATCTTCTTGCCGGTCGCTGCTCTCGCGGAGACAATGCCTGTTCCAATTAGAACTTCTGTCATCCCAAGGCCATGAAGGTGCATGGGCAAGACATACCTGGAATCGCAGCATTGATATCATCAATATACGTCTGCGCCGCGGCCTCGCTATCCGGTACCAATTTCGCAACTATGAGCACCACGTTCGGCCACTGCGTATAGATCTGATCGACCAGACTGCCCAGCCGTGGGATGGCTTTGTCGCTCGTCTCGTACCGCCTCAATGCATCGTTCGTGCCGGCGTGCAGCAGGACAATATTCGGTCGCAGGTACGAGATCGTGGCCGTGGCGCCGGCGATCTGCTCGATGGTGTAGCCGATGCGGCCCTCGTTGTCCGTGTCGGCGAAGTTGCCGGACTTGATGCTGCCGACGAAGTCGAGCGGGGAGGCGCCGGCGGTTTGGAGGGAGGCGTACAGCTTGGCGCGGTAGCCGTTGGTAGTGGGATCGGCGAAGCCGTAGGTGATGCTGTCGCCTAGCGGGAGGAGGGTGATGTTTTTGCCGGAGAGGGAGGAGGAGGAAGATTGGCGGGGGAGGAGAGGGGTGGCGAGGGTGGTCGCGGCGAGAAGTAGGGAGAGGAGAGGGAGATGCATTTTGGGCGGTCGTTGGATGTGACTGGAGTGATGGAAGGTATGGAAAGACAGCGATGGAGAGAGGTAGAGAGGATTTGAACCTACTTGTATAGCACTATACACATGACTTGGGTAGTGAATGGATTAGTTCTCCGAAATGAAGCGGAGCCTATCCCACCGGATGCGAAACAACCAGATCAGCGTTTCGTAGATGAAGTTCTTCCGTCCACTACTTTGAGATCCATTAGGCCAAATCTCTCAAGATTGATTGCTGCTAGAGACGTAGTCATTCTCCCATCCGGGTAAATGCTTCGTATGCATGGCAAAGCTTGATAGGATGGAATAAATGTTCCTGACAGGGGAGAACGAGTGGTGAACACTGATGATATGAGGACTGGAAGTGCAAGGAAGAAATAGAGTTTGGTGTGTGGAGATGTTCGTTTCATCGTCCACATCATCCGACGCCTCCACAAGCGAGCTGTTGATCCCGAAACTGCTCCGACTAGTCACATGACCTGCACATAGACGACGCCATGGAGGAGACCTTTACAATAACGCACGCCTCGTCCAAGACCGTCAAAGCTCGGAACATCTTCCCAAATCCACATGCTCAGCATGATGACCAGGATGGTGTATACAACCCACCAAATGCGACCACGAGAAGAGCCATCCGAGATTTACAATGCCAACTACCATTCTCTGGACAGACGCCTCTGATACCGCTTCCTGATCTGGCGAAGCGGTACAACCAATCTCATGTCTACGTCAAAGATGAAAGCAATCGCTTTGGCTTACCCAGCTTCAAGATATTAGGTGCAAGCTGGGCCATCTATCGAGCATTATGCCAACGACTGAACCTGAAAAAGGGCAGCACGCTGGACGAAGTGAGACAGGCCGTCCGCAACGCGGAGGCCGCCGGAGCACCAGTCAGACTCATATCATGCTCGGCTGGCAATTGGGGGAGAGCGGTGGCGAGGATGGCATCGGTGACAGGGGTGCAAGCAATGGTTTCCCTACCACGCGGGACGGAAGAACCAACAAGAGATTTGATAGCAGGCGAGGGCGTCGAGATGATCATGGCGGACGAAATCTACGATGACTTGGTGCAGAAGATGTGGCTAGCGTCTCAGAAGGACGACCTACTTTTGGCCATGGACACGAGTTGGGAAGGGTATGAGGAGTTTCCCAGATGGGTGACTGAAGGCTACAGTGCCATGCTTGACGAAGTGGCGGACCAAGTCAAGGAGGCATGCGGGAAGGACATTACCGCAGTGGTGGCTAGTGTGGGTGTGGGTAGCTGGGCGCAAGCAGTGGTCGAGAGGTATAAAGGCGACTCGAATGGCAGGCAGATCAAGGTCGCTACAGTGGAACCCGACAAGGCGGCATGTCTGATGGCAAGTCTAGAAGCCGGCGAGGTCAAGAGCATACAGACTGCCAAGACGATCATGAATGGTATGAACTGCGGTACCGTGAGTCGCATAGCATGGCCGGCTCTCAAGGTAGGTGTGGACGTATCAATCGCAGTGTCTGATCAAGAGGTTCACGAGAAGACTGAAGAGCTGAAAGCACTCAACCTACCAATAGGGCCTTGTGGTGCAGCAGACTTTCTGGCTTTGGACAAATTGTACAAAGCAGGACAATTGACCGACGACGCGGCGAATGGTGTAGTGGTGTTGTTCAGTACCGAAGGGCCAAGAGAGTACCATCGGCTTGGATGAGAGTTGGCAGTCTTAAAATGGATGGTTGAAGGTGCAAAAGAAGACCCGACTCAGATAGACAAGAAATTAGAAAATTAGCTGAGTGACTTGGCGGCGACACTTCCGGTATTCGTCACCATGGTCTCTGATACACCTTCTGCGGCATCTTTTGTCCGTGAAGCTGAGCATCCAGCCAAACGCGTCTGACACCGGGATCGACGCGGCAGAGTGACGAAAAATCAAATGTTGGAGAGGGCGACACGCAGTACATGTATCTGACAGATCTCGACTCATCCAATACTTAGGAGTTGACATGGGTTGCTGAGTAGAGTATCGATGGTACCAAGATAAGTAACTGGTTGACAGGTTTGCCGCCAGTAGTCTCTCAACGTCGAACGCCTCTTTGCCGGCATTTTCGCAGGGCATCCGCTAAGTTTCTAAGGAAACGTCAGCAGATGATTTTGATCATCAGCAAGAACGTCATTAGTCTCTGCTAGATTATAAGCCATTCGTCTTGGTCTTGCACATCCAGATTGTTCACTTCGTTTTGTGGCTGAATGTAGGAGCAAGGAGAGGGAGCAAAACCATGGCTGCGGTACTTTCTATCAAAGTGGGTCCGCTTGTTCTGGAAGTGGAAGATCTGCAAAGAGCCAAGCAGATCAAAGCGGATCAGGGCGGATCAGAGCGGATGGGCCGATCCTAGAAACGGCCCTTCCTGTCTCCTTTGGGATATCCTTCCTGCATGCGTTTTCACTTTCGATATCAACCCGAACGTTGCCAGAACTCTTGTCTCTCTATCCGTCCATTCAGTAGCTTCCGCCATGCAGCGACAAGAATGCAGCCATTGCCTCGTGGCTACTGGCGCCCGTTTTGTCTAGCAGAATAGACCATCCGGACCAGCCAGCCAGCTGCGAACCAGGTCTGTTCACCTATATCACTTCTAAATCTCGTCTCTATTCCTTCTTTCACTCCATTCCCAGTCTCTCGTTGCATTCCCCCTTCACTTTTGCTCCCCCTACACCCTTCCAGGATTGTACCACTAGACATCTTCTTGCACATACATTCATTTCAGTAACTGGAACTCTCACATACAATTGTACGACACATACCTCCATATAACCGCCAAAATGCTGGCTCAAGCATCCCTCTCCCTCCTGGCTCTTGCCCCGGCGGTCCTCGCTGCAACCACATCTCCCAAGCGCGGTATCGTCTACGTCACACCAGAGGTCGTCTCAGATAACAACTACTGGACCAATAAATCGAACGATCTCACATGGTACTACAACTATGCCACAGCACCCACAACTGCCTTTGCAAACTCCAACATGGAATTCGTACCTATGCAGTGGGGTATGCCCGCACAGAATCCCGACATCGACAGAAGTTTCTACACCTCCGTCCAGAATCTGCAAAAGACCACAAATGTTACTTGGGTGCTGGGCTTCAACGAGCCGGATGGTTGTGATAACGGTGGTTCCTGCGTCGACCCAAAGCAGGCCGCTATTGCATGGGTGAAGCAATTCGAGCCCATGAGGAAAGATTTGGGAGTCAAGCTCGGTGGCCCTGGTTGTACGGGTGGTGCCTCTGGCTGGACCTGGCTGCAAGCTTTCCACACCGCATGCGCCGCGCTCAAGAACAACAACACCGGTTGCGAGATGGACTTTTTGCCTATCCACTGGTACGGTAACTTTGACGGTCTCGCCAGTCACTTGGGCCGTGTCAACTCGACCTATAGTAACGTCTCCGAAATTTGGGTCACCGAATTCGCCTACGCCAACGAGGATCTCGCCGACACCCAGTCATTCTACAACACGAGTGTTGATTACTTTGACCGCCTCGAGTAAGTTGCACTACCAGATGCAGCTTTCTCAGCCCACTAATATCTCCCAGCATTATCGGAAAGTACTCCTACTTCGGTCCCTTCCGCTCCGACGTCTCCAACATCGGCCCCAACGCCGCCTTCCTTACCGGAGACGGTAAGCTTACCGACATTGGCAGCTGGTACCTGGGTGGAGGTGCTACAGGTAACATTCCTACCACAACGAGAAGCACTGCAACGTCAGGCAACCTCACCAGCACCCGTGCTGGCACCTATTCAGGAAAACCATACTCATCAGGAAACAGGCACAGCGTATCATCAGGTTGGCTCGTGTGCGGTCTCGCCGCGATTGCCGCCTGGACGCTCTTCTAATCGATCGGTTTCTGAGTGTCTGCTCAACCGCGAGAAGAAGTGGGTTTCCTCCCTCTGCCATTTCTCAATTTTCTTCAACACTCTATTTTTTATGTTGCACCCCTATTTTCGCATGCACATATACTATACCCTGCATTGCATCTGCACAAAGCATAGCGCATGCACATTCATCCACACCTCACAAAATCTTCCCTCCCACTTCTTACCTCGTCATAAAAAAAAAGCACAGATTCTGGCCCGACCGGTTGGTAGACTGAAGTTGTCTACCGGCCGTTTGAGCCAGTATCGCAACGTCCCAGTATCAAAACGGGCCATCGCTATGCTTACTATCACTACACTATCATACCACCTACACTTGTTTCACCCTCGCTTTCACCGGAGCGGTCGGCAAATGTTTCATCGTTTCTGATTCACCTCTTTCTTAATGCTATCTAACGCTTACCGTCCACTTGAGAATACTAGAGCGAATGGACTGACTTGAGTCTAGACCAAACGAACGATCGAACTACGAATGCGAAACAGCGCTATTATCGATTACGACGACGATCATGACTGAGTGGGTTGGGCAAAGGAGGGATGTTCGGATAGGTGGTGGGTATGTGTGGGATGCTAACGAGTTCATAGCGGGTTTCATCATGGGTTGGAAGGCATGCATAGCTACTGGCGCTCGTATAGAGGATAGATCATGGATGAATGATAATGTCGTTTCTGACAAGCCATATCGCCTGATTGTGACCTTTGGTGGCTACGCACGACAACTCCTGCTCCGTCTTGAACGACCGACACGTCTGCAAGCTAGAGCCATTCAGCATACCATGATGCAGAGGTCGCGAACGCAGACACCATCACGGCAACAGCACACTTCTTGTCGCAACTGTTCGAGACTGGTGCATTGACCTATGCTACACCCAACTACTATACCCCCTCACCCCTCTACTCCCTCCCACTCCCCGATCCCCAGGATCAACCATCTGCGCCACTGCGCCCTTGACCCCGTACCGTCGTCGCTCATACCACTTCCTGCCCTCGTCTACCCAAAAGACCAGACTCGCCAGCATGACCAATCC
This sequence comes from Elsinoe perseae, assembly GCA_029448695.1. NCBI lineage: Eukaryota > Fungi > Ascomycota > Dothideomycetes > Myriangiales > Elsinoaceae > Elsinoe > Elsinoe perseae. The sequence goes on from JARDAA010000019.1 coordinate 132,599, forward strand.
GACCAGATCCCGCGCACTCAGCGCTTCCGTCTGAAACACCCTCTGCAGCGGCGGGAAATATATCACCAGAAGCTGACCGAGCAGACTGCTCCCGATAGCGAAATTGAACATCTTGTTCGCGCCTTTGCCGAAGAGGCGTAGCGTGCCGTTCAGTACGCTCTTAGAAGCAGACCGACACGTCAGCGCGTTGAACATGTCGAAGAGCACGAACGCTGTAAAGGTCAATGTTGTGTCGCGTGGGCTGACGCTGCGGGCGGCCATGTCTGCCGCTGATAGGTTGGACCAGTACGTGTACAGTGTGCCGAGCATGATGATTGTTGAGGATTGGAGGACGCGGCGAAGCAAAGCGCGGGTAAGGACGCGGGCGTGGCGTGGGCGCGGAGGGAGGGAGAGGAGGTGTTTGTCCACGGGCTCGACCCCGAGAGACTGCGCTGGTGGCCCATCCATTAGGATGTCTAGCAATGTTAGCGAGAAGGGAATTCGAGCAAAGGGGAGAAAGGGCATACTGATCCACAGAATTTGCATGGCGTTGAGCGGATTTTTGAGGCCGAAAGCGCTGCTGAGCATTACTAGACCCAAGGCTGCGGCAGAGGTGCTGAGTTGAAAGGTGAGGAAGTTCTGGATGTTGTAGAAGATGCCTTTGCCTTCCTCGATGGCGTTAAGGATGGTGGAGAAGTCGTCGTCCGTGAGGATCATATCGGCGGCTTCTTTCGCTACATCGGTGCCTAGCTTGCCCATGCTGATTCCGATGTCGGCTTTCTTGAGGGCTGGTGCATCGTTGACACCATCGCCAGTCATAGCAACTACATCGCCACGGGCTTGGAGTGCTTTGACGATTTTCATCTTATGCTCGGGCGAGGTTCGTGCAAAGATTTGGGTGCGTACCATTGCTTGCTCCAAATCTTCAACTGACATGCGGTCGAGCTCCTCACCACGTAGCACTGGATTGCCTAAAGCAGAGTTCATGTTGATCGGCATGCCTAGCTTTTTTGCGATGGCCACTGCCGTCGTTTCGGCGTCTCCCGTAATCATGATAACTTTGACACCGCCAGCCATCAGTCGTCGAATAGATCGCTCGATACCCTTTCGCGGAGGATCATTCATACCTACGAGTCCAGCGAAGCAAAGACCATGATAGAGATGTTCATGATCCTGAGTTGATGACGAGGTGAGATTAAGCGGAGATGGGGTGTTCCGTCCGCTTCTGGATGGAACTTTGAGGTTACGAGAGGATGAGAGAATAGGTCCGCTGGCGAGACCAAGAACTCGGAGACCTTCCTGGGCCATATGTTCTGCTGCTGCGACTGCCTCCTTCTTTCGCTGTTCATCGAGCACCACCTCCGAACCTTGACCGTCGATGTATGTATCGCATCGCCGCAGCACTTGCTCCAAAGCTCCCTTGATGTATGCCAGATCTGGACTCTGCGGATCTGCTGCGTTTGGTACAACACAACCCATCCACTTTCGCTCAGAGCTGAAGGGTGTCTCGTTCTTGCGATCTCCCAAGTGATTTCGAAGGTCGTCCTCGCCAAAAGCATCAATCAGGTCCAGAAGCGCCACATCTGTTGGTTGTCCTGTCCATCTACTCTTCGCATTGGCCGCATCTTTTCCCGCGGTAGAAGAGAGGATCGCAGCTGACGCCGCGGTAGCGTGAGACGTGGAATTCGATGATAAGCGACCATTGTTGACGATGTTGCCGATGCGCAAGATCGTCCTTGTCGCGGAATCAGCGGGCACGGTAGCGTGTACTTTGACAATATCTACAGGGTCTTCATTCCCAAAATGCCACATCTTTGTAACGGTCATGTGATTGGTTGTCAGAGTGCCGGTCTTGTCACTGCAGATGACATTGACAGAACCTAGGGTCTCGACGCTGGGTAGTCGTCGGACAATCGCATGGCGCTTAGACATGCGCAGCACTCCTAGTGCAAGTGTGACAGTAACGATAATCGGGAGACCTTCGGGTATCGCAGCGACCGCCAGAGAGACTCCAATCTGGAAAAGCTCGAGGAAAGGGTATCCACGCCATAACCCGATAAGCATGATGAGAGCAATGACACCAAAAGACATGTAACTGAGCTCCTTCCCAAGCCGGTCCATTGAGAGTTGCAGTGGAGTCCTTGGACTCTCAATCTGCTGTAAAGAAGCGGAAATGGCACCAAATTCTGTATTTGCTCCGGTGCCAACCACAATACCTTGCCCATATCCAGATCTGACCAGTGTACCCATGAATGCAATATTAGTCTGGTCGTTTAGTCGAAGGTCCGCGCCGACGGTCCCAGAAGCCGGCGAGGCGTATAAAGGTACGTTTGGAGAGGGAGGAACGGTGCTGCCAGCAGATGATCTGCCATCTCTCTCAAGTGCCCCCACTTGCTTATGTACGGGCTCGTTCTCGCCCGTCAGGTTCGACTCGTCAATCGTGAGGTCTGCACATTGCGTAATTCGGATATCCGCTGGTATTCTGTCGCCTGTCGCAAAAAGCACAAGATCACCAGGCACCAATTGTGTCGCCGAGATAGCTTTTGCAACTCTTTGAGAGATAATAGAGGGAGTCGTAGGCGTTGGTGTGGGCGACGCAGCTTTATTGTCCACGTTGCCATTTGCCTGAGATGGTTCATGATAGGCCTCGGTACTCCGAATAACATTTGCGCCGTGCGGCACGAGTTGGTTGAGGGCCTCTAAAGACTTTTCAGATCTGTACTCTTGCACGAATGCCACAGTCACAACAATTGTCACCGCAATAGCAATGCTGATGGCGTCCTCGAAGTTGCCCATGAAGGCGGAGATTGCTGCCGAGGCAAGAAGGAGGAGGATCAGCGTCTCCTTGAATTGCTTTACAAATCGAAGCCATAGCGGTTCTGGCTCTTCAGAGGGTAACTCATTGGGCCCGTAGTCTGACCATCGCGCCTGCGCTTCGCTTGGGTGTAGCCCTCCAGTCAGGGAGGTTCCAATTCTTGCCGCCGACTCTTCAGGACTGAGACTCGAATAGAGAGGCGTTATCGATTGCTACGATCATGGTCAGTAAGTCGTTTAGCCTCCCTCTCTTCCTATACCCTACCAATGTGCTCGCCCGTCTGGGCTTCTTCGGCTGGCCATTGAGACCCTCTAGCTCGAGAGCTGGACCTCGCGATTCCTTGAAGTCGGACGACTCGTTGTAGAGAGGAAGACCAGGTGTTGATGATCTTGACATCTACAGAGCTGTGTCCAGAAGATCAGTATGCAAGGTTAAACTGGTACAGGCTGTCCCGGCCGACAGCTGCAAAGGCTATTTTAGGACATGGAGAATTGTCTGCGAAGGATGATCGGGTGGAAGAGGTGCTGCGGAGCTAGTTGTACTGTGTATCGCTTAGCTGTATGGCTTCGTACTCGGTGACTGCTATCGCGTGAATCAATTCGTTATGTCGTCAGATTTTTAAATTATGCGGTAACTCCTGAGCTGGTGGATTTGCTGGTAGCTTGACGTGTCGTTTGCGGAGGATGAACATTTCCCAATTCGGAAGAGGGTCCTGCCAAGATAATTGAGGATTCTGTCGGCCGTCATGATCTGAAGTCCCGACCAGCCACCAGCTTCGAACTTCCGCGCACTTTCTCTATTCCATACCATCTCATCAGCATTCCGCCACTTTGGCCATTTACACGCGTAAACAAGGCGAAAGGTAGCTCAAGGCCAGGCGAAAACATCCATGTACCTTTGGATATTATCACCGATCATTCAGGCGTCCTTTTGACGCGCCGCGCAAAACCGAACGACGCGTCTACGGCATCAACAAATCGACACAATATTCTATATTCAGACCAATCGAGTTCAGGTAGCATCTCAATGACCTTCTTCTAAGTCGCGAGCATTTAAACATCATTCTTGGATAATCATGTTTTATTCGGAGACGTTACTGCAAAAGACAGGCCCGCTGGCCAAAGTCTGGCTTGCTGCCAACGTTGAACGAAAGCTCACCAAAGGCGATTGTCTGAAGACCAACATCTCGAAGGATGTTCGCAACATTGTCAACGAGGATCAAGCGCCCCTCGCACTTCGTCTCACCAGTCAGCTGCTTCTCGGTGTGGTCAGGATCTACAGTCGCAAAGCGCGATACCTCCTGGATGACTGTAACGAAGCGCTGATCAAGATCAAGCTGGTATGGGCTTTTCAATCGACACGATGGTCGTGACTAATCTTGCTAGGCTTTTCGTCCAGGGAATGTAGACCTGCCCTCAGCACAGTCACACATCGCAAACCCCGCCGCGATCAACCTTCCAGACACTCTTACCGAACTAGACCTTCTTGCAAGTGCCACTGATCTGGACGAACTCTTGTTCGGGTCGAACGCTGGCGCTGCTCTTGGTGATCAGACTGAGTTTGACTGGGGTACCAGCCAAATTCTCCCAAATAGTGTCGAGGAGAGTCAGAGCACGTCCCAGGCCATGCCGCTAGAAGACCTGGATCTCGGAATCGACCTTGGCCTAGACGAGACCGCACCAAGCATTGAGGTGGGACGTCGTCAAGAGACCCCAAGACGCGATAACACTCTGTACGAAGACGATCTGGGTCTAGATCTGGGTCTCGGTGACACCACGATCGAGCCTGCGATTCGGAATCAGCAGCCATTACCCGAGGATGACTTCACAATGCCCGACTTCGACGCTGGTAAGGGCGATGCGACCCCTCTCGCGACTGAGCGACGCCAGCGCGACTCTGAATCGCCTCTCTCAGACCTTGGTGAGCAGCAGGCTGCTGATCTGGAGCGCACATTTCAGCTTGAGGCAGAGGATCAAGACGAAGAGCGGGACGAGACACAAATTCAAGCTGCACAACGCGCAAAGCGACGCAAGGTCCTGCAGAACGACACATCGACAGAACTGGGAAATACACAGATCAAGCAACAGCAGGAAGACCGCAGCAAGATTCTGAAGCAGCCGTCTTTCCTGCCACGCGATCCTCTTCTGCTCTCTCTATTGAATCTTCAAAAGTCCGGCGGACTGGTGTCGTCTCTGCTTGGCGATGGTCAGTTGCGCGGGTGGGCTCCTGAACTCCGCGGCATCATGTCCATTGAAGTCATCCGCCGGTCCGGAGATTTGAAACGCAAGCGCGGGATCGCTGCGCCCGCATCGCTAGCCTTAGAACAGAGCTTGACACCACCACCAGTCGAGGACGTACCTTTCGAAGAGCAGCCCGAGCAGGAGATACAACAACCAAGCTTTGATGACGACGGATTCGCGTTGCCTCAAAGCCCAGGTGGTCCTGGTTTTGATGAGACGACCATTGCCCCGGTGCCACCTGCAGAGTCTGGCCCAGTCAGTCTTGCCACCAAGCACACCGTGCACATGCTCCGAGAACGCTTCAGCATGTCAGGCGACCCCAATGAGGCTCCATCACCAGGAACGAGAAAGAATCAGTCTGTGCTCTTCACCGACCTCTGTCCGGAAAGGCGCACGACGAAGCAGGATGCTACAAAGCTATTCTTCGAAACCCTCGTCCTCGCCACTAAGGACGCTATCAAGGTCGAGCAAAAGGCGGACGACGGCGTTGGTGCTCCTTTCCGGATACGTGCAAAGCGTGGACTCTGGGGTCAATGGGCAGAAATGGGTGTCAGCCAGACACAGGAGGACGATGCGCAACAAGCGGAGGGAGAGGGCGTCGAGGTTGATCGTTAGGCCAGTCAGGATGACTGTTCTCAACAGCTGTCTGATCTACCACGATCGTGGTACAGGCTAAAGGGAGCTCTTACAAGGTAGCATGGCGTTCTATGGTGAGGCTGTCGTGTTTGATTAGGATATTGATGTTCCACGACATCTAGCGGGTGTTAAATACCCTTTGAGATAATGACTTGAATGAAAGTAACTCTGAACCAATACAGCCTGCGATCTCGCGTTCCATATTGTTGATATCGGAGCAATTCCGTCGATATCAATGCAGCCATGATCTCCTGCCTAAAGCTTATCAGCCAGCCGCACATCATATGCAGATCCCCACCCACGTCACGTTGCATTCCCTGTCTATCTCCAACGACTATTTTGCGCCGTCTATCTTTCATCCCATCTCGTTTGACGCTTGGCATCGGATTCAAGCGCTAAGCTCGCCGTCATCCGGGCTTCCCCTCACTTGGCTATGGAGCTTGTCAATCTTCTTTGCAACGTCAGTGGACCCTCACAATCTATGGCTATCTTTACCCACTCCACGTTCCTTTGACACACGATAGGAGGATCCTTGGTTCCTTCGGCGAAGTGCCGGTTGGAAATCTCAGAGAAAAATGTAGGTTATTCGCGCTCTACATCTTTGCTCGCCCAAAGTATAGCACTCATCCTCCTACCCTTTCCTTTCCGTCTGCTTTCCTTTCAGCTGTTCTTCTGTTTCACATCCGCCCGCCATGGAATCGAAAGGTGATATCGAGAAAGCTGGCGACATGCGATCAGCAAGCCCGGAAGAGGGTGACATCACGGAGAAGTCCACGATAGAGGTCGAAGACGAAGACGAGGCCATGAAGGCCATGCGAGCATACGGCGGCGAGCCAATTGAGATCGATGCCGCCACCAACAAGCGTCTACTGAGAACGATCGACTGGCACTTGATGCCGGTAAGCAGCTTTGCTCAACCACGAAACCTTCAGCCGACTAATCCTTCTCAAAGGTGATGTGCTTAGTGTACGGTACGAACTACTTGGATAAAACTACGATCAGCTACGCATCTATCATGGGTCTACAAGAAGATCTCGGACTGAAGGGAGACAACTATCAATGGCTTGGCTCTCTCTTCTACTTTGGCTACATTGCATGGGAGTACCCGACCAGCCGCCTCCTCCAGAAAATGCCGCTCGGCAAATACAGTGGCATGAACATTGTCATCTGGGGAACGATATTGGCCTGCTTCGCTGGCGTGAGCAACTTCGCTGGTGCCGTAGCGATTCGATTTTTCCTTGGCGCCTTCGAAGCCGCCGTCACCCCTGGCTTCGCCCTTCTGACCTCGCAGTGGTATACTAAACACGAGCAAGGTCTACGTACGGGCATTTGGTTTGGGTTTAATGGGTGGGCGCAGATAGCGGGTGGCGTAGTCGCCTATGGCATCGCCAGAGGCACCAGAGAGAACGGATCAAGCATCGACCCTTGGAAGATCGTGTTCCTCCTGTGGGGTCTCATTACTATTTGCTTGGGCTGTCTCTTCCTTTGGATCATTCCAGACAGCCAGCTCAATGCTCGATGGCTATCTAAAGAAGACCGTATCCTCGCCATCGAGCGCGTGCGCGTGAACCAACAGGGAATCGGGAACAAACACTTCAAGAAGCACCAGTTGAAGGAAGCACTAACCGATCCCTTGACCTGGGCGTATGTTTTCTATGCTCTGGTTGCTGATATCCCTAATGGTTTGTTCTTGTCCCCTTCTGCCACCTCCTTCGATACTAACAGATCTCAGGCGGCATCTCCAATTTCTTCTCGCAACTCATCCGGTCCTTCGGCTTCACCTCCGAACAATCCCTCCTCTACGGCACCCCAGGCGGCGCAGTCGAAGTCATCACCCTTCTCCTCTGCGGCTGGGCCGGCGATCGCTTCGGCCAACGAATCCTCGTTTCGTCCTCTGGGCTCGTGCTCGCCATGCTCGGCATGCTACTCATCATCTGCCTTCCCCTCAGCAATCGATGGGGCATGCTGGCTGGGTACTACCTTACACAGGCCTCTCCATGTCCATTCGTCGCGCTGCTGAGTCTCATTTCCACCAACGTGGCGGGGTATACGAAGAAGACGACTGTGGCGGCCATGTACCTCATTGCGTATTGTGCCGGCAACATCATAGGGCCACAGACTTTTAGGCCGAAGGATGCGCCGAGGTTCATACCGGCCGAGGTCACGATCGTTGTATGTTGGGGGTTATGTCTGATTGATCTGGGATTCATATGGTGGTGGTGCAAGAAAGAGAATAAGCGGAAGGAGAGGGAGAGGAGCGCGGAAGGGTATGTGAAGAGGAGGAACGTGGAGTGGTTGGACTTGACGGACAGAGAGAATGTCGAGTTTGTATATACCTTGTGAGGCGGATTCTTACATGTTGTTGCAGCGATCCTCCGCACGTATGTAGTATGCTGCTGTTCCATAGCAGGCACTCCCCACCACATGGCATCCTCTGCACAACACAACACATCAGATGCAGTCGCAGTCAACGTGTCAATTATTCCAATCGACCCGTAATACAATTATCACACAATGTTTAAAGAATCACTATCCGGCGGTGGCATGCGTGCTACGCACATCTTTGCGACCTGTATGCGGCGGGTGAATCCAAGCGCATCGAACTCAGCGACTTAGCTTATGAACTGTACGTCATGCCTGAGCTGCCACTCTGTCAGGGCCGGTCACTAATCGAAAAGTGACAGGTCTTCCGCCTCGCCGTCATCTTCATCGTCATCTTCTCCTTCTCTGTCCATGTTCTCACCCTCAGTCTCCTGGGGGCCGTTGCCGCCGACATCTTCGCCATCCTCTACATCCGACCCGACTTCCTCCTCCTGATCAGATGGTACCTTGAATGGGATATGATCGGGACGGCAGACCCAGCGGCGGAGCTGGTGCTGAATGTTTGCCTTGCTGTAGTTGCGGACATGGATATGGTTATTGATGACCGATAGTCGTCCGCGCATGATGAAGATGTTGAACGGTTTAGTCTGACCGAGACAGTGCAAGCGAACCCAAGCCTGCAATGCCTCATTATGGTTCCACCACTGCTCAAGCTGTATGAGATCTCGGGCGGCGGTGAGGTCAATACTAGCACCACCGGAGCCTGCTGTGACAAGTAAAGCGCCCTTGAACTCTTCGTCATTGAAGCGCTCGAGGATGTACTGCCTCTCATGCTCTGGTGTTGTGCTGTCGTATCTCAAGACCTTGTTGATGTCAAGCCGGATACAGTCCGGGTCACCATCGATGAGACAGTCGAGGACATCCAGCGCCATAACACTGGTTGACATGAATACAGTCTTTGGTTTATCCTCTTCAGGTGCATCCTCAAATCGGCGTCTATAGAGGTTCTAGAAGCTGTCAGCTTTCCAGATTGCAGCAAATGTGGCGACCTCAATCGAATCTGATCTAGCTTATGGAGCCATCTCTGACGCTATGTGCCATCCTGATTGCAGGTCAAGTTGACGGATTGCGCATCTGCCGAGTCTGTGTCTTCTTCATCGGCATCATCATCTTGTGGAGACGCCGTCCAGTTCTGTCGGACCATCTGCTCTGATACATGCTGATCGAGGAATACCGCGAGATTAGCAGCGTTGAACGGGGCACTCTGTCTAGCATCTCCCTCCCATCCCTCGCGGAAGAGTCGCATGAGGTTCTCGCCCTCTCCACGATTTTGCACAATCTCGTCCTTGTCAAGCGCCACCTCCAGTAGCATGGGATGCGTGCCGCACTGGATAGCACGGACAGCTAGACCAATTGGACCATTGGCTCCTCCTTCTTCGTTCGTCTCAAGGATACTTCGATGGATTGCGCAAGTTTGGAGAAACTTCTTGGTCCAACCAAGAATGTCGATCACTTGCTTGGTGGTGAGATCGTGCCACTCTTCGTTGACAGTGATATTCGGCAGGTTCAGAATGTCTGAAGGACGGGACACGATGACCGGCCCCAAGAAGATAATGAAACGATCCAAGCGGTCGCCTTCAGGAGAGCCGTTGAAGAGGGTTCGAGAGGAGGTGACCTTGCTCTTTGTGGCGAATGCGCGCATGAACCCTGTGCGTTGGTGAAAGGCTGACCAGGAAGGAACTTGATGAGGCCATAGATATCGTGCCACACATTCGTAAAGAATGTTCCAGTGACGACAATGACGTGGCTGCTTCTTTTGGAGAGCGCCTCAATGGACTTGGAGCTTTTCGTGTCGATGTTCTTAGCTGTGTGGGCTTCATCTAGGATGAGATGTACGATCTGCAAACCAAGCCCAGCAGCAGCAAAGCCGAACAGGACGTCCACCATGCGAGCTGAAAGGTCTCGATGGTACTTTCGATCCGTTTCGGCATGAAAAATACCTACGCTGACCTGAGACGCCTTCTGAAAGTAACGCGCGGTAGCGGTGTAGTCAGACCAGCGCTGGCGGACAAAGTCATACGGGACGATGATTGTGTCGATACCGGCGGCTTGGATCTGGTGTAAAGTTGTCTTGTTGTTGTTGAGTATCATTATGTTCGGACCTTTGCCCTGCTTTTCTGTCAGTGATTTCTTGAGATAAAGCACGGAGCTCCACACCGGTTTGAAGTGGCGACGAGCTTGTTGCTCCCGGACAGGCGCAAGGTTCTTCTTCGTGACAATGACACATAGCCCCTTCTTCCCCCTCCTTTTCCTGTGCCGCTGCAAACATCAGCCAGCACGCTCGAGCCAAAATAAGTGATACACCAAGCGTTTCTCCGCATGCCCAGATGGCGCTGCGAAAGCTGGGCCGGGGTACCAGCCCGGAGCTAGTACACACTCTGGTCGAGTATATTGCGCCGGTACTTTCGGAAATGATTCGGGGGAATGAGGATAAGAGGCCCAGTATGAACGTGGTGGTTGAGCAAGTCTTGCGGGTGGCATTGGCAATGGCGGTGGCTGCATCTCGACATATCTAATTACCTAATTACTACCTAACGTCTCGTAATCGATATCACCACCTAGGCCTCTCAAGCCTTATCCCTGACTTCTACATTCTCCACTTCGATCGCCCTCTGCTTCTCCTCCAACGCCTTCTCCGCAGCGAATTGATCATGAATCTCGGCTTCCTTCTGACCGTAAAGACCAATCTTGTACCAGGGCAACTGGAACAACGCATCCATAGCCTCAAGACTTCTCCCTGCGGTCTCAGGAATCTGCAACCATACCCACACCCCACCGATGACCGTGATGGCGGCGAAGAACCAGAACGTACCCATCGGACTCAGCCCGCCGCTTTCCCTTGACAGCAGCATAGGCGGCACAGCCCTACTGTTCCCGTACTGATTGACGAAATGGAAACACATGACCATAGAGCTACAGATCGCACGAATACGCAGCGGATAGATCTCCGCGTTGAGGAGGTACTGCATACTGTTCCAGCCCATGGCCCAACCGAAGCCACTCACGTAGATCATGACGATGGCACCCACGGAGGCGTGTTTCTGGCTGGCGGTAAAGACAGTGTGCTCGTCAATGTCCGGAACAGCGGTCAGGAAGCCGGCGATGTAGATCATGCTAATGGCTTGCAGGGAGATGCCGATGATGAGGGCGCGTTTGCGGCCGATGACGTCGACGAGGAAGAGCGCGCACATGATGCTGGCGACGAACTTGACGACGCCGAAGATGCAGGTGGCGAAGAGTTTTTCGTTTTGCCCTTTGGTGCCGAGAAGGGCGAACATGTCCGGTGCATAGAGCGTGATGGAGCCGGCGCCGGACCATTGGGATAACAGCTGGGAGAAGATGCCCAGGTAGATGCGGTAGAGATTGTTGGGCATGGTGAACATTTCGCGGATGATGCCGAAGGCTCCCTGCCCGAGAGTGGCCTCCTTCTCTTCTGCGAGTTGCATCTTGATCTCGTAGATCTCGGAGACGACGTGGGGGTGGTCGGCTGGGAGATTGCGGATTCGAGCGAGGTTGGTGATGGCGTGTGTGTCGTCCCCTTTCTTGATCAGGTAGCGAGGGGACTCGTAGTTGAAGATGCTGAGGATCAGGATGATGCCCGCAAACATGATATGCATGGTCGTCGGGATGATCCAAGATTGTGCGCTGTCAAGGTTCAGGTGGAGACTGGCCCCCCACGAGGCGAAGTAGGCGAGCATGATACCAATGTAGACAGCGCCGGAGAAGACGCAGGTGCAGAGACCTCGGACAGACTTGGGTGCGATCTCGGAGATGTACACGGGGGCAATGACGGTGGTCTCACCAATGCCGATGCCTGCAATAAAGCGACCGGCGTAGACCTGTGCAAGGCTACCATTGTTGGTGAGGAAGATGACGATACCGAGAATCCAGAGTATACAGAGCTGGCGGGTAGCCCAGAGACGACCGATGCGGTCAGCGACAAGGAAAGCGAGGAGGGCACCAGCCACGGAACCAATCTGCACCATGGCGGAGACATTGCCCTTGATGTTGGCATAGGTGACTTCGTCAAGTTCATCAAAGCCAAGCTCTTTCTGGAAACTCTTGGTGTTGAATGTGCCGGAGATGAGACCTTCATCGATACCACGGGCGGCACCCATGATACCGAAGCTGAAGACGGCGAACCATAGCCGCCAATTAATAACTTCCTTTGGATCATCGCCGCGATTGAGCTTGAAGATGTTCACAGGCTTCTTGCCTCCCGCCATGGTTGCGGTTAGAGAGGGATTCGAGAAGAGGGACTGTGTAAGAGAAGGGATTCGGAGGGTAAGGAAGAATGGAAGAGATCTGGACAACAACTGCTCATGAGACCTACATGCGGGCGACATGCCACCTTTATCTTCCATGATTGTACCCTAAACCGTCAATCTCCCGACATTTCGCGAACATCAGACCCCGCGGTCCCATCCTGCGGTCGGCGGAGAAAGGGCTAGCGTTGCATCTGGAGTCAACGAGTAGCGGGAAGTTGAAAAGACGAAGCAGGGCCGATGAAGCTGTTCCAGACAATCATGCCAATCATGTACAGTTGTGGCTTGAGCGCAACGCGGAATACTACACCGAGAAAGGATAAGCTCTAGTAAGCTTTCGTGTCGCAACTTGGCGGAGCCGGAGGTGAAGGGGGTGGTTCCGGGGAGCGACACATGGCAAAAGGTCCTTGCTGAATTTGAGTGCATGCCTGACATTGCTAACTCATTGAAAATATCCTGCAGATACGCATGAGTTGTTGAAACCATCTCGGCTTCTGCTCCATCGAAGAGCAATGTATAGTTCAGTAGCAGTATTGCTATACGCAGCTCGCGCGACAAGTTGAAGAGACTGAAGTGTGAGACAGCGCGGAAAAGCACATACCAGAGCCCGGAAAAGCGATCGTTTTGACAGCTTCGGTAGCGTATCAGCGACGAGATAGGATGGCTAAATATTTAAGCGAGACCAAACCCCGATAGAAGAGGTCGGGAGCAAGCTCTGCAAAGGCCTGCAAGCTCCACCGAAGCCTCTGCCAAGTCCTGCAGCCAAGAAGCTTCGGTTGCTTCATTCCGTGCCGCTAATTTCTGACTTGCACTGCTTTCACCATTTTCCTCGCCGTTTGTCTCGCAGAAGAGCGGGAGGAAGCTGCTGCTGCTGCACTGCACTGCCTCTTCCTCCTCCGATTTATGCTCGTGGGAAGTTCGATCAGAGATGACATTCACATGGTGTAATGTATTTTTCATTCACCAGTACGATAGTTACTCCACCATCACGGGGTAAATCCCCATCTGTGCCCTCGGAGATGACGGTAGCGGCTACAGGAAGTCAACCGTACCACCGAAGTAGATCCGAAGCATGTTAGTACTGACTATTTCTATTGGACCCTCTCAGTGACTTTAACCAGGAAGCCTTTCTGCTTGACGAACCACCAATTCCTGCTTCTCAATTTGCCCTTGCTCTTCGTATATTCATCCACAACCTCAAAAATCGAACAATCTTACTAGTCGCGGTACTACCTTTCCCATCTCCAGCAGGCTGATGTTCTTGCCGATACACGTCCTGCTGCCCAGTCCGAACGGGAAGTAGTATCGCTCCATCTGTGCCAGTCTCTCCTTGTCCTGGTTCATCCATCTTTCAGGTCTGAAGTCATCTGCATCGTTCCCGAAGATATCTTTGTTGCGATGGGCGACCCAGGTGTTGGCTCCAACGATCGTGCCAGCTGGGAAGTGCGTGCCAGCGATCTCTGCACCTCCGACAGGTACGACTCGCCAGAGCGGCAGTCCAGTAGCAGAGTGAAGACGCATAGACTCCTTGATGACGGCTTGGAAGTAAGGTAAGTCCTGACTTTCCTTGAACGTGATGGGCAGGCTCGCCTTCCCTTCCTGAGTAGCAGTATCGATCTCAGCTCGTAGTCTGACAAGAACGTCTAGCCGAGTGAAAATATTGAAGACGATTGCGGACAATGTGATGCTCGTAGTGTCGGAACCGGCGAAGACGTTCTGGGCACAAGCGGTGCGGAGCAGACCACTGGACTTATCATCCCTCTGGCTTACGGGAATGAGCTTGGTCAGAAAATCGAGAGGACCACTGGGATCAGAGGACAGAGATGTCCGCTTCTCTTCGTCGTCCAGCGTTGCGAATCGAGCAGCAATCTGTTGATCAAGGAACTTGACGAACTGACTTACGCCACCGGGTATCAATCCGAAAAGTAATGGGAGCATCCAGTGATGTAGGCCTCCAATAGTAGACTGGACGAGTGCTGTCTCAACCCCAGCTATGATACCCTCGATGTCGGACCCTGATTCCATGAAGCCGAATCGGTGAGAGAACTAGTATTGTAAGCTTGTGAGGAGATGATCGTCCACGCAGCGTAGCTTACGGTAATCTCACCAATGACATCAAAGGCATAGTACTGCAGCCAGCGGCATAGATCAATCGTCTTCCGCTCCCTACTCATCTGTCGCAGCCGTTGGGTAAAGATGGAAATGCAATTGTTCACGTATGATTCGTATGTTACCAATGTCGACATGGAGTACAGGGTAGCATATTCCTTCCTTGCTCGAGCATGAGCTGTGGTGTCGGTCAACGAGAACAAGTTCGCCTCATCCTTCGGATCATCTGTGAACGCTCTGTACCAGTCCGACTTGACGTGTTTGGTCCCGGCCGCATAGACTGTCTTGATAGCATCCGGATCATCGAAGGAGTACATCTTGGGTCCAACTCGAACAAGTTTGCCTGCGTGTAATCAGCTATATCCTAGCATACTCGCGATGCTCTCGAACCATATCTACGGTGCAGGTCGATATCTTCTTCTTCCCAGCGTCCATCGATTACTTTCTTGGTATACCAATACTTGGTGAATTGGGCAAGGAAAGGTCCTGGTACTCTTGGATATCTACGCCATGTCCACAGTGTGGGAGCAAGTAGAAGCACAATGACCACCGATACGACTGTTGGGCTAAATACCAAGAATGAGAACATTGTTGTTGAGTCGGTATTGGATAGTATCAAACAATAAGTGAGAGCTGGAGGTATTGTGAGATACCTTATACCCACCACTCGGCTCCACAACGTCTACATATTGAGCGGAGACATAATTTCTGGGCACTTGGAAGACCGCATGTCCATTGACCGGCCCCGATGTACATCATTATCTTCTGGATACCTGCTATCATCGGTCTTGCCGGAGTCTCCGTGTTTCCGTTAGCTGGCCATGAGCTCGTGGCAGAAGTGGGCTCAAATTGCACTATCGCACCCTAGCTGCAAGAGTAATGGTATTTAGGGTTTTCGATACGTCCGCTTGGTCAGTAATATATCTGCATGTAAAGAATCGGCCTTTTTGTCTCTTCGTGGAGAGCAGGCTTTGGTATACAGCGGGACCGTGGAAAAGCATATGACGTCCTGCTTGGTTGAATCTTACCCCGCACTTCGGCCCCGCATTGTTTGGAGACGACCTCCATCCAGATCGAGGGGCTTGGAAAGAAGCAGTCCTCGAATACAGCTGCTTTACACTATCGCGATAACGAGGGCAATCAATGGCTTTCAGTGGTCGTCTTGCGGTCATAGCCGGTGGATTTGGTAATGCGTCGAACGGAGAATGTATCAATTGACCCTTTCACTAATATGTGCGCAGGTGGGCTAGGCACCGCCACTGCTCTCGCGTTGCGCCGTAATTCCGCTCGCCTTGCACTGCTATATGCTCCGTTTGAAGCTCCACGACGCGACGAAGCATTGACATTAGCTTTTGGGTCGACATCACCGCCCGATGTACGCACGTATGAATGCGACATAACTTCGGAGGAATCGATACAGTCAACGTTTGCTGCCATCAATCGCGAGTCGGAGCATGGAACTCATCCTGCCTTCCCAAGTATTCTTGTCAATGCAGCCGGCTACGTATCCGTCCAGCCACTAGAGGAGACATCTTTGGAGGAGGCAAGAAGAAATATCTTGCCCAATTTACTAGGACCACTCCTGGTTTCGAATGCCTGGTACCGTTTATACAAATCTCGAAAAGCGACCGCTGAGGAGCAGGGCACCACTGCTCCACCAGGCAGGATCGTGTCTATCTCTAGTCAAGCATCCCATCTGGCGCTCAATGGTCATGGAGCGTACTGTGCTTCCAAGGCCGGACTGAACGGTCTGACCAGATGTCAAGCAAATGAGTGGGGCAGGGAAGGTGTTACTGCCAACACCGTCAGCCCGACGGTGGCACTGACGGTGCTGGGAAAGAAAGCTTGGAGCGAGGGCAAACAGCGAGACGATCATCTGGCCAGGATACCTGCCGGTAGATTCGTGACGCCGGAGGAAGTCGCTAGCGTGGTCGAATTTCTTTGCAAAGACGAGAGCGGGATGATCACCGGTGGAGATGTCAGAATCGATGGAGGCTTTACGACCAGTGGTGGTTTTACCATTCATTAAGTATGCTGAGTTCACAGAGGCCGTTGGAGAACTGCCAAGAAGGCGACTTGGTGGCTGCCACATGATGAATTGCAAAGATGAGGAGAATGTATATCTCGGGTATCGTAAAGAAGTCATATAGGTGTTGAGACAGTCGAATTGACTCGAGGCTTGGAGATAAATTCTCTCGGCCATACAAGCCAGCTGTCCCATTCAGAGCTGAGGGCCGCTGAGACGGCATTCATCAGCAGATTCGAAGCATCTCCTATAGCCCAGACGTCCGAGATTTGATGCAACAGAACCGACCAATGGGCCATGATCACCAGCGCTTCTGGTACTCGTCGTGTCAACATATCCATGTACAGTGGGCTGGTAGTCACAGGCCATGCTCGCCCTCGTAGGAACCTCGAAGCTCGCCGCAAGTGAGGGATAGATGACCTTGAGCCATAGCTCCTGAGCAATTGCTGGATTGCTGCCTCACATGCAGCCTTCTCATCCTCGGGCAAAGACGATTGTATAATGAAGTCGAACAATGTGGTGAAATGTGCATCTTCTTCGTCGTGTTCGGGCTTGATGATGTCTTGTAAATCGAATCCGAGCATAGGTCTGATCTCGGAATTTGCCAATAGCATCCAGTGGCCGTTGTCCATGATTGCTCGAGCTCCGCGGGTCACTTTCATCGTGTTAATGATGCGATCAAGAAAGACGTCAGGCGACTCTTCGTGCTTGATGATAAATGTGTCGCAAAGCATATAGATCCCGGTGATGCTCGAGGAGAGAAAGATAGGGGCAATGTTGCCCTCGTTGATGTTCTCGGTCGCTTTGTAGAGCTCTCGAAGTCCGCCATCTAAAAGTACCATTGACTGCTGGTACAATTCGTCATGTCGCAGCGGCTCGTCAATCGCCTGGCGGAGAGAAGTCACTGCCAGAATGAGACTCATTAAATAGCGACTTCGAAGCGAATGCTTGAGCATCAATCGGTGGCTCTCTTCAGGATGCTCGAAGCCGAGTCCGAAGACTTGCGTCGAGTTCTGGAGGTAGCGATGAAATAAGGTAAGGTGGGACAAATTTATGTCGCAGAGCGGTGCAAGCGGTGCAAGCGGTACAGCGAATGACGCAGTAGAGGAAGCAATCGCCGGCGAATGTGTCTGCGATACAGGAGTGTTATTTCCCGAGGTCTCTGCCGAACCTGGTGCTATCGTTGAAGTGGACTGTCTGCCAACACTACTGTGCAATAGATAGGAGCATTCGGTGCCAGCGGTGCGACAATTAACACATGTCGGACGTGTCTCATCACACTATTCCAAGCAGATCAGCCTTGTAGTCACACGCCTGCATTACACACGGGCTACGGAGAAGGACAGAGGATACTTGTTTCGAGGATAACATACCTTCTGGTGACGCTTCTTGCAGTTTGCACACCCGAACCTTGACTTTTTGTGAGGTTTTCGCGGCATTGACGCATGATGCGATCCTGACAGTCATGCGATGGCGAAATGTGAAATATATGTCATGAAGAGTCCACCGGAAACAGAAGATGAGGTAGCCGTGTCGATGCAATGGGCAGTTCGGGGGTTGAGCAGGGCTTGGCATCTTCATCACCCGCCACCATCCGTGCGGTTCGCAGCAGAATTGGTACACATTTTGGTTCTGCCTGGAACATTGCAACGCTTGGTTCGTTACGTGGTCCTACTGCGCCGCCGATTACATGACTAGACCACAAGCAAAAGTGCCGGCGCTAGTACCTGAACTCCACCACATCAACAAGCTCATCTGCCACAGCAGCCACGCGTCTTGACCGACACCGCTAGCCTTCTGATACGCCTGACTAGACATGGAATCAGGCGATCATGTTCCTAGACTTCTTCGACCTTTCCAGCATCGGCTCAGAGGAAGTCGGAGATGTTGCGCCAATCCTTATCTGAGAGGTATGCATAACCAAAAGTTAAAATTTATGCAAGTAGTGCACGATCCAGAACCGTCATTGGCACCAAGAGAAACGTGATCCTAATTCCCTTGTCTGCACCACCACGGACGAAACGCCCATCTCCACTTCAGAGAAGCCTTCTGAACTGGAGAAACCTCGCGACAGATCCACCACAGGTCGCGTCGACTTGACGGGGAACAGGCCGACCTGCAATAGTCGGGAGTAACCGACCGGATGGAATCAAGCCGGCTCTGCACAAACGCGTGTCGCGATGAGAAGGCTATTTGCTGCTTCCGCTCTCCTGTCATCACCCTGACCGTCATTGGAGTACCTGCCCTAAATCAAAGCATCCTCACAAATGCTTGGTCGACATGCTTGATCCAAACTGCAGGCCAGACTTGTCCTCAGGCAGCCATATATTATTGGACGATCCTTTTGCTATACTCGTTTACATCCCTGAGCTTTCGTACAGCTCGTATGAGAACTGTGAGACAAAGCGAAGAGGCGCAGCGTCAGCGATTTATACACCGATGCTTCCCTCAAGGCAGAAGGATTCTGTGTCTTTCCCTGGGATCTTGATCGATTTTTGTGATACTGGCTCCCATTTAATCATGTGTCGCGAGTGTCAAGAATGGCACGCAAGTCAAGCAGGTCGAGCATGTCAAGCAAATGCGACCAGGCCAAGACGCAGGAGTCAACACCCCGATCGAATCCTCTGGTCGTCTCAAAGACCATGGGCCGTATCCCGGAGCTTTTGGTCAACCCGTCGCTTTCTCATCTTCAATGAATCAGGAATGAAGTCCATTGTCTGACGCCCTACAGGTCTTATGGGTGAGATGCTGCACTCCAACTTGGTAATGTAGGATGATGCTCCATTGACACGATGAGAAAGGTTGTATCATTTCGATTTCATAGACGATCCGCGACGACTGCATCTATGCCACTCCTGTCCATGTCAAGGCATTGAAGAATGTCAGAACGAGTCGGATATACTTTGACGCCTCTACAATGGTTCTCACAACTGGCGAAGCCGCGTGATGAAGCGAGTCCATTTATCGTAGCAGCGAAGTAAACGACATCATCGTCATTACCGCTTTGAGTGTTTCGACACAGCGTCGAGCTCTTTAAAAGTAACGAAGCGACTAGGAAAATCTTGATATCGCGGAATCTACGACTTCTGATTGGGTTGAAATAGACGCGTGGGCCATCTCCTTCTTGCACCAGCCAACAGCCAGTACTCGCCGTCTTATAACATGTTCCGAAGGGAGTTGTATGCGCTTGTACGACGATTGACCAATGACATGCACGAGATCCCTCAAGGCATCAATATTCTGCTTGGATACGCAAGGCATCCAAGCACTATTTGCAGTCCAACCATCTTCAAGAACGGTCAAGTATGAGAAAATGGTTAGTATCTCTCTCTCACCTTGCGCCTTATCTGCGACTCTGCATCCACATCCATCCCTGTTGACCACTTTTTCCGTACACAGAACAGAACATCACAATTCGATTGATTGCATCTTCTCTTTCCTCCCTGGTAGTATCCGACTCGGCAAATATCCTATAACTCACCATGGCGGGCCTCGAATCACATAATGAATACTACCTTTGGCACTACATTCCCTCTGTGCCCGCAGCGATCATCTTCATCATCGCCTTCACGTTCTCCTTCTTGTACCTCTCTTTTCGGTTGATCAAGACCCGGACCTGGTTCTGCATACCCTTTCTCGTTGGCATACTCTGTACGCACTTATCTACCACAACTCCACTGACGGTCCACCTTACTGATACGTCACAGTCCAAATTGTAGGTTATGTTGGCCGCGCCCTCTCTCACGACCACACCGGTGACCTGCCGCCCTACATCATGCAAACAACCCTGATTCTTCTAGCTCCGGCTCTCTTTGCGGCGAGCATCTACATGGTCCTCGCCCGCGTCATCATCACCATCGACGGCGCCTCGCTCTACCTGGTTCCCGTCCGGCATATGACTCTCATCGCCGTCATGGGAGACGTCTTCTACTTCTTGGTGCAAGCTAGTGGCGCCGGTGTCATGGTCATGAAAAGCGCAGGAAGCATAAAGACAGGAAGTAATATCATCATGGGCGGCCTTGTGATCCAGATTCTCATCTTCGGTTTCTTCTGCGTGACGGCTGGAATCTGGCACAAGCGGGTCAATGAGTCACCTCCTGCTGCGGCGTTCAATGCCGGGATGCCGTGGAGGCAGATCATGCTCATGCTCAACGTTGTCAGCGGACTGATCATGGTCAGATCCGTTTTCAGATTGGTCGAGTACGGCCATGGTAATGATGGATATCTCCTGAGCACCGAGTGGCCGCTCTACATCTTCGATGCGCTACTCATGTGGTTGGTGACGGTTGGTTGGGCTTGCACGTATCCATCTGGTACTTCAAAGGAGCAGAGAAGCGCGGAATCAAATGAGGGGTCCGGTCATGTCGAACTCGAGATGGGAGAGAAGTATTGATGCCTGGAGTTTGTGATATAGAGACTGGCTGGGGGGATCTAGTCGATGTTGAGGAGCAATTCGTTCCTCAAAAAGTATGGACTTTGGACCACAAATAGCGAGGTCTGAGATTAACATTAGAGCGATGGTAGTGCTTCTCTGCTGGACATGTGTCCATCATCAGTCCATAAGCATTCGCCGCCGCGGCGTACAGTAGGCAGAGTTATCAGACAAGTAGTACTCTTACCACAGGGTTAAGAGGTCATTGCCTACGAACGGATTTTGAAGCAGTGCCTGTTCACACGCAACATTGCAACCAGCCTCTCTGATAAAAAGCGTTACAAGATATCTTCGCAAGTAGATGTCATTACAAGTAGGATGATATCAAGAGGAAAGAGGTGAAGAAAGTTGACGCCCGCCGAGACCGAAAGTTGGACCTTTGGGAGCTCCGAGCCACGAGACATCACACCAGCCTGACTTGTCAACGTCTACGCTTCCACTCGTGTCAATTTGACTCCGACACTTGGAACTTCTGCGAATCTATCCCGGATCACTCAACAACACTTACGAACCAACACATCCCTTCAGAGTAGATCCAGCCATCTCCGTCGAATATGCAATGACGATGCCGACCCCACCATCTCACATAGAACCGACAACTGCTTGTTAGACAATGGCAGTCGATGAGCATGCACCTCCGCAAACATCACCAGAGATAGTGGAACCTCAAGAGGAGGAAGACGAGGAAGAAGAGGAGACATGGAACAGACCACGTGACCTCCCTGCCGACCTCCCCCGGTCTCTTGACGATCGCCGGCGTGATCCTTCTTACGAATATGGAGGAGAGACAGAATTCTATGATGGATGGCAAGGACAAACACAATTTCTGGCACCGACATTAGGCCGATCGAACAACTTCAACCTCTCCTTAAACGAACCGGACGACGACGCGAGGACATCACAAGAGCTGGCCGAGAATGATGCCCGGCTAGCACAGATGCTTGCAGTGCAAGCTCGAATGAACGACGAGGACGATAATGCCGAATCTGCCGAGGATGGAGTACTACAAGATGCGGACCTGTCGGAAGAGGAGAGGAAGCAGATGCTGCAGGATTTCCTTTTCATGGCGGCGAGTAATGGCGACGACAGCAGAGTAAGCCGGCTGGTTTCCGGCAAGGCAGCAAAGTACGTCAACGTCAATGCTGTGGATACTGAGGGAACACCTCCACTGGTATATGCGAGCTGCTTCGGCCACAAGGATGTTGTGCAAGCCTTGCTTGACGCTGGAGCAGTGGTGGACCAGCAAGACAAGAATCAGTGGACTGCTCTCATGTGGGCAATGACGAACAGGCATAAGGATATCGCGAAGATTTTACTGGATCATGGAGCCTCGACCGAGATCACTTCGTCAACGGGCAGGACAGCCTTGGATTTTGTCCCACCCGACAGCGAGATGTTGGAATACTTGCATGATGCTGGATACAGAATTGGGAGCGCTGGTGTCGCTACAGACGATTTCTACAATGCCGGACTGTCACAAGATCGGTTCGAGGAAGAGCTAGCCGAGAATGAGATGAAGCGACGCATGATGATGGAAAGTGCGAGGAACCTCGAGGTCGATTTAGGCAATCTTGGACTCGACGAGCAACCGGAGTCGCCGGAGGATGTGGCAGAAACGCCGGAGTTCGTATGGGACCGATGCCTGAACGACCAGATGTTCGTCTTTCAAGAGAACGATATCAATCGGATATTGAACATAATCATAACGGACATGACTCCGCAACGATCTCCCTCACAGAAGCCAATACCTGCCAACATTGTATTTTTGGGCGCAAGATATGCGCATTACCACGCCAACAAAGATCTCCTGACAAGCTGGATCACAGCAGCACAAGAGAAGATATATTCAGTCGTTGATCGACATCAATGGGATATGACGATGCTGGCATTCTGGATGTCGAACACGACCTTATTGTTGTACTACCTCAAGAAGGATGTGGGACTATCGGAAGTTACGCCACAGTTCCAAGCGCAAATGGCGGAGCAAATACACGAAATCTACATCCTGATCTTACGAGACGCTGAACGACGTATGGATAAAGTCTTGGATGCTGCTATACTGGAACACGAAACAATCCCTGGATTTGAGGATATCCACTTCCAGAACGAGTGGTCGTTTCTACGGAAGAAGACCAAAGTAGAAGCGCCAGAGCCTCTCGAGAAGCGAACACGAGCACCTTCCCCGCGGAGAAGAGCACAAATTTCACCTCGTAACATCACCTCACTATTGTCGTCTACACTCTTTGTCCTCGACCTGTATGACGTTCACTCGGTGATCACAGCGCAAGCATTATCTCAGCTCCTCTATTGGCTGGCAGCAGAGATCTTCAACCGCATCATGTCGAACAAACGCTTCCTCGCCCGCACAAAAGCCATGCAGATTCGCATGAACATCTCCACTCTCGAAGACTGGGCTCGTAACAACAATCGCAACCCAGAGCACTACGAAGGCGGCTCTATGACAGCTTCAGGCGAGAACACCGTCGACGCGGCCAGACGCCACCTTGCGCCAGTAGTACAGCTTCTACAGTGGCTGCAATGCTTCTCCTCCCTCGGTACGGATCATGAAGCCATCGACATCACCCTCCAGCAATTACCCACTCTCACCAGCAGGCAGCTCCTACACGCAGTGAAGCACTACCGCGCAGAAGTGGGCGAGAAGACACTGCCCAAACAGACGCTCAAATACGTCAGCGAAAAGAAGAAAGATCTCAATGCCAAGCGCAAACGGGAAGAGCTAGAGCGGACGTCCCTCCCACCCACTCCTACAGCCGCAACCAACACCAATGGCGCCGCAGCAGCAGCAGCGAACGGCACGCCTACCCCTGGCCCCGCGCCACCCCCCAAACAGAGCAGCCCCACCATCGGCACCGAGAAACTCGAAGAAGAGAGCCCGGAGACGCTGCTCAACGCTGGCTTCCTTCTGCCCTTTCACCTGCCCACGTCGACTGACATGCTAGTCACGTATGGTGCGGGCTTCGGCGGCGTGAACAGGGAAAGGGCGCGGCGGTATATCCCCACCATCCCGCCTGACTTCTTCCAGAAACTGGATCCCGGCGCTGGGAGGAAGGGGAGCAAAGCGGGGTTGTACGAGGGGGTTGACATAGAGGATGAGGGGGAGGAGGGGAAGGAGGAGACGTGACAGGAATTGAGAAGAGGGAATATTAGTCGTAGGTGGACAGGGATGATGGAAGGGGGTCATGATTATGAATGGCATTACATTAGCAAAGTCCTGTGCTTGCCTGCTGCTTCACGTCCTTGCGTCTCCATTACTCCCCGTGGATGTGTACCACGCGAGAAAGCGCAGATCACCATACCACCCCGAGCAAATCCAATCACCCCTTCTCTTCCGCCAGCAAACTCCTCACCCCCCCTCATTCTCCCCACCCTCCGGTCTCGACACCACAGCGGCAGCCCCATCCACACTTCCCTCCCGCAAGAGCCCTATCTTCCGCTCCGTCCCTCCCCCTTCGCCATGATCCAGCACACGCCATCCGCTCCACTCCGTCTGGCTCAGAGGCAGGATGAGTCGTACTACGCTATCTAGAACTATCAATGCCGGTGCTGCTTCTGCGCGAGGAAGCGACGGGGCTGTGAGTAAGATCGATTTGGTCATGGCCTCGAGGAGGATACGGCGTTGGGGGAAGTTTAGCTCTGCTTGTGCTTTGTCAGCAGTGGGAGAGAGGAGAGTAGCGATGCGTTGTAGCGAAATCCCGGCGGAGTTGAGCCTCAGTGCCGGAAAGGCGAATGCTGAGGACGCATCGGCAAATTCGGCTTTGTGGGCATCAGTGCTGGTGCTGTAGCATAGGTCACGCGGAAGGGCCGCATTGATGCATGAAGTTGGAGTGACGAAAGCCATCCTCGGAGTTGTCACACAAGAACCACAAAGCCACAAGCTCTGCCAGGGACAATGATGCGACGACAGCGTTTGAAGATCGAATAGGGTCAGTATTCTCGTGCACAGGTTGCGTGAAAATCCTTGGCGCCCCGCTCTGGAGTAGTACGTCAGTATTCCAGTATTATAGATTGATGAATGAATAACTCCACCACTAAGCATGTTGAAATGATGTTAAATATATCAAAAGATACA